>VTGD01000143.1:0-114068 GCA_013406985.1 Calonectria crousiana | reverse complement strand
CCCCCCCCTCCTCCACCACTCAGCACCTCCAGAGTTCACAGGCCTGGGGTATCTCCCCACCGGAGCACACGAGGGGGGCACTCCCAGCGCACAAGCAACGTACCTTGACTTGGAGAGGGGAACCCCAAGGGGGTGTCTTTGGCGGCCTTCTTGTGTCCGCGCCCCGTGCCCCGTCCCGGGGGGGAGGTTTCTCGCAAGCCTGCCTCCAGCCTGCCTTTGTCTGCACCCGCTTCCACGGGCCACCTCCGATGTTCCCTCCACATGCCATGCTCTTCGTTCAACGCACCCCGCAATCTGCCATCCGTCCTGCATCTTTCGACCTCCAATTCTGCTTGCTCCCTTTCTCCCTTCATCTCTCGCTGTAACTCAACTCTTTTCCCCCACATTGCGCCCTCACTCCCGCCCGATCCCGTCGACGTGCTATTGCTTGGGCAACTTTGACTTATCATGCTCGCCATTCAGTCCATGGAGGGCCCGCCTCCGAGATCCTTAGCCGGGCCCCCGATGCCTCTCGTCGCTCCCGAACCTGCGGAGCCCCGTCAACCAAAGCCCAAAACGCTGCCGTGCAAGTATTGCAGTAAACGCTTCAGGTTCGTCCCCTGCCCGCCGCCCCTTCATGGCTCCAGGATACTAACATGTTCATAAAGGCGTGTGGAGCACGTTCAGAGACATGAACGCACTCATACAAAGGAGAAGCCCTTCTCTTGCGGTTGGGACCGCTGTGGGAAAACATTTGGAAGACGGTACGTCGTGCTAGCTGGTCGTCGTTGACTAATTGCACTATATTGCACCCTTCCCCAGCCCGTGCCACCCACTCACCTCCTTACACCCTCATTCATCCACTCGCCCTTGCTCGTGTCTTTCTTCACTTGCCCAGGACTGAGCTCTCGGCTCCGACTCATTCATCTGCTTCATCTAGCTCGCATGCTTACATGGATATCAGGGATCTTCTCGTCAGGCACGAGAAGCTTGTTCATCTCAATGAAGGGAACAAAGATGGCAACCGCCCACGGAAGCTGTCCTCAAACCCTTCGACTACCTCTCACAAGACCTCCATGTCAGAGGGCCAGATAGATACTGATACTATTCCCTTACACCACCACAACGGGACCCAGCAGCAGTCATTATCGCAATCACTACCGCAGCAGTCACATCAGTTCCATCCCGCATCTGCACCTCCCCCGACGACAATCTCAGCCCCTCAGGATGTTCGCGCTCCGACAAGGCCAAATGCCTGCAACCTGGATCTGCTGTCCGATGCCGCCCTCGCAAGCTCAGGGAATGCCATCCAACCGCCAAGTGATGCGTCTCATCAACGTTCCCCCGTGGATACACGGAGGAAGAGCTATGGGGATTCGGCCATGAGCTATTCGGATCGATCTCGGGAAGAGGGGCCACTCGGACCGGCCTATGTACCCCAGCAAACCAATGGTACCTACGATGACTACAATCTTTTCCTAGATGAGTTCTCTTCCTCGGCCCACTTTCTGCCTCCGCATTTCGAACCCGATCAGCAAATGAGCATGTGGTCGCGGACTTCTGGTGGTGCGACCGGCCAAAGGCGCCATGAGAAGCCTTCGGCACTCTTCCCTTCTCGGTTTCCAAACATGCCGGAATCCCGGGATGCTGATGACTCGGTCCGCCCAACATCCCTCCGCATCTCCGTCGTGGATCACACTGTTATTAAGAATAGACTGGATGAGTTTTCATCGGTTTTACCCAATGACTTTGTTTTTCCATCCCGGCACACCCTCACTAGATTCCTAGAGGGTTACATCGGTGGCCTTCACGAGCACATGCCATTCCTGCACTTGCCGACATTCTCTCCGGTCGAGACCGCCCCCGAGCTCCTCCTTGCAATCCTTGCAGTTGGCGCCCAGTATCGGTTTGAGAAGAATCGAGGATATGCGCTTTGGTATGCCGCGAAGGCCATCGCAACAGAGCAAATCCGCAGGAGGCGCATTTCCGAAGTTCACGCGCTGCTCCCTACACCCGCAGCATACAGTCCTCACTCTACTAGACCATCCCCCAACACGACATACCGCCATTCCTTCGCATCCGCGCAGTCGGAGCGACCAATAACACAGGACACACATCGGGAGCCATAGTAAGTCCTCCGGAACGACTGATGAGCAATAGCGTCTAATATGTGTGATTTGTAGTTCTCCAAATACTCCGCAGGCACGAATTGAGACGATCCAAGCGGTGTTGCTGCTTTTCGCCATCGGGTTGTGGGGCGTAAAGACTATCTTGCATGAAGCATTGTCATTGCAGAGCACCCTGGCGATTCTGATCCGCGAGGAGGGTTTGGTGGCGGAAGCGAGCCAGAGCGCGGTTAATGACTGGGAGACCTGGATTCGCATCGAAACGGCGACACGAACCAAGCTCGTCGCCTACTGCTTCTTCAACCTGTGCAGCATCGCGTATAATATGCCACCATTGCTGCTCACATCAGAATTGAATCTCCCCTTGCCGCAAAGAGGAAAGCTGTGGAGGGCAGAGAGTGCCTGGCAATGGCAGGAATTGCGTTCGACGACACCTCCAATGGACCTCACGCTTCATGAAGCATTCTCCCGGCTGTTTGGACGCACAAACCAAAGCCTCCCGACGCAGATGTCTTCGCTGGGCAGCCATGTGTTGATACATGCTTTGCTTCAGCACATTTACCTTTTGAAACAGACGTCCTTTACGGCCGGGCTACCTTACAATATCCACCGAACCATGAAACCCGAGGATGTCGAGGAGGTTGCCCAAGCGCTGCGGATATGGCAAACCAGCTTTGAAGACCAGCACCAACTCCGAGCAGCGGAATCTGGGCATTTCAGTGTATCGGACTCGATCGAGGGAGGGACGCTGGATTTCACAGCGACGGCGTTGCTTCGCCTCGCACATCTTCGACTGTACACTGATGTTTCTCCTTCTACGGCGCTTGAAACCCGGGATCCTCTGCTGGTAGCGTCAGCCTTGAGCCGGACACCACTTCTTGTGAGGAGCCCGAGGTTGCATCGGGCCGTTTTCCAGGCCATCCATGCGCTCTCGATGCTGGTAAAGGCAGGTGTTAATTACGTGGCGCGGACTAAGTCGGCGGAATGGAGTATCCAGCACTCAAGTAAGTAACCCCCCTCGCATAAAAGCAAGGCAACGTGCTGACAAGGGGCTCCAGTGTGCAATTTCGAGTGTGCAGTCCTGGTATCAAAGTGGCTTTTAACCCTGGGTGCGATTGGACCCAATGATGCCCCAGCATCTCCCGAGGAAAAGAACCTGCTCGAAATGGTGCGACGCATGCTTGATGAGACGGAGTTCGCAGTGCCGATCGACCCTTCACTGACTGGCGCAAACTCGGGTTCGGGACATGCGGAAATGGCGACCAGCGACAGCGCAAAACTTCGACAGCTCGCAGGCGCGGTTGTGCGCCTGTGGGCCGAAACATTCAAGGGAACGCATATTTTCGACATTGTCAAGGTGATGGGATCATCTCTGGACGCATATGCCGACTTGGTTGAGAAGCCACGGGATAGGACACCGCCGAACAGGCTGGGCGCCGAAGCAGGATTGGGTTAAGAGAGGGGGTGCGGCATGAATGGAACCCGGAGACGAGCAAAAAGGGTATAACGAGACGATGATTCAACGAACCGACGATGTTTGTATCGCTTCGGATACATGGCACAAGGTTTTGGCGCAGTCAGCATCTGATGGGAGGAGTCGCCAAAGGTGTCTGCTGCCAAGCCGGGGTGCTGACGGCTATTTCAGGCACAGGAACTGGTCTTATAGGAGGGATCTTTTTTGACATGCATATTGTATCATAGGGCGTTTTTACTGGGCCAAGGTTTTTTTGGTGGTGATTTTACACCACGCAGGACGGGGAAGGGAACCTGGTGTAACAAACGGCCACAGTGAGCTAAAATGGGGAACCCTGGAGAAGGTGTGATTTAAGCAAGTGAGTTTCGGGGTCTTTTTTTATATTCTATACGTGTTTATGGAGCAATATGTTTTTTTTTTTTTCCCGCACACAAAGCGATTATTGCGTGTGAAGCCATTGGTCGAGGGTGGCCAAGGTCAGCTTACCGTTGGCGGCGACGTCATCATGTGAGAGGTGGACAGAGAGGGCACGTGTGATGGTCACAGTCGCATTGCCCCTGGCCAGAGTGACAGCGCCAAAAAAGGCCGCTGCGGTGCGAGCTACGCCCGCCTGGGCCTCTCTCTCTTTGTCTTGCGGAATGCATGTGAGAGTGGGAACGGGCGACGATTGCGGGGGGTGTGCAGCGGTCCGAGTGTGGAGTGGAGTGTGGGGATGGACCTCGGCATGGCGCGGACCCAAGGGCCATGGCCGCAACTGGCCAAGATCCCTTGGGACATGTCTGCTTTTAGCCTCGGGATTATTTGTAAACCTGCAATATATCTGACTGGAGAGCTGGTCTGTCTTGCTGCTGAGATACTGGTCCTGCCATTAGCACATCTGCGACGCCTGTTTTTGAAACCTAAAGCTTGCCTTCTCCTTTGGGGCCCTTGTCCAAGTCCAACTCTCCTTCTGCATCTCCATCAACCCACCATCATCATCCTCAACGCCATCATCGCGACCACGCCATGCCTTTCAACACAGCATTAACCCGCGCCCTGGGCATTCGAGGTTCGTTTTCGCGCCCCTCCTCCCCTGCTGCCCCTTTGCATCATTTCTGCTTGGTGAGCCCTTCCGGAAAGCTAACGCGCCACCTTTCTCTGCAGTCCCCGTCGTCCAGGGCGGCATGATGCACGTCGGCACTGCTGACCTCGCCTCGGCCGTGTCCAACGCGGGCGGCCTGGGCATCATCACGGCCCTCATCTTCCCCACGCCCGAAGACCTCCGCGCCGAGATCCGCCGCTGCCGGACGCTCACGAGCAAACCCTTTGCCGTCAACATCACGCTGCTGCCCGCCATGGTTCCCCCGGACTACGCCGCCTACGCCCGCGCCGTCGTGGACGAGGGCATCCGCATCGTCGAGACGGCCGGCAACTCGCCGGGCCCCGTCATCAAGCAGCTCAAGGAGGCGGGCGTCACCATCCTGCACAAGTGCACCACGATCCGCCACGCCCAGAGCGCCGTCAAGCTGGGCGTCGACTTCCTCAGCATCGACGGCTTCGAGTGCGCCGGCCACGTGGGCGAGAGCGACATCACAAACTTCATCCTGCTGAGCAAGGCCCGCCAGACCCTCTCCGTGCCCTTCATCGCCAGCGGCGGCTTCGCCGACGGCCAGGGCCTCGCCGCCGCTCTGGCGCTGGGCGCCTGCGGCGTCAACATGGGCACCCGCTTCATGTGCACCGTCGAGGCCCCCATCCACGTCAAGGTCAAGGAGCAAATTGTCAACTCCCAGGAGACCGACACCACCCTGCTGATGCGCCGCTGGACCAACACGACCCGCCTGTTCAAGAACAAGGTCGCCCTCGAGGGCCTCAAGGTCGAGCGCGAGAGTACCACGGGCGAGTTCAAGGAGATTGCGCCCTACGTCAGCGGCAAGAGGGGCAAAGAGGTCTTTATCAATGGAGATGTGGAGCACGGCGTAAGTCCTCTTGTTTTTATTTTATTTTATTACTTTGAGTCCCCGTGTGACAATATGCTGACTTGTTTTACCCCCTTTTGCAGGTTTGGACAACAGGTCAAGTCATTGGTCTTATCCACGACATCCCCACATGCGACGTCCTCGTCAAGAGGATCGAGAAGGAGGCCGAGGAGACGCTCAGAGAAAGACTGGCTCTCTTCACCCCCGAACCAAAGCTATAGAGTAGAGCTGTATTATTGTAATGATTATGGGCCAGGCACGACGATAAAGTCTTTTTATGGTTATTGTTTTGTTTCACACCTAGTTAGAGACTCATCCACGAGCGGTTGCGCGGGGCCCAAAGAGAGGGCTTTCTCATATAAATCTATTTTCTAGATGCCCAAAGAGATGTCCTTGTTTTCTTTCTTTTTTAGATCATCGCACCTTGTCCCTCAAACTCCGCCAAACTTCCTCCGTGTTCGTTCTAATTCATGGGTTGCTGAAATGTCCCATCCAGTCTATACCGCAGCATGGTTTCCGACATGTCGGCACGAGACTCGTTGGGCGGAAACCTGTTGATCAAGTCTGGGACTCCTCGCTCCCCGAGCCCCCAGTTCTTGGCCTGGCAGTGGCTTATTCCCGTCTCAATCAGCGTCACCCGGCCTGCCGGGATGTCGTCGGACCAGCCCGGGGGGACGGGGGGCTTCTTCTCCTTCTGCCCCCCTCTTGGTTCCGTCTCGCCGTGGAGCCGCCAGTTCATCTCCATGACGCCGCCGCTGACGCCGCAGTAGAAGGTATCCGACACGTCCGAGGACTTGCAGAGGCTGTAGATGCGATGGTACGATGAAGAGTCGCCAATGTGGAGCGTCGCATCGGACCTCCAGCTGTCCCATCTAGATTGGTCGTGCCAAGGACACAGCAGCCCGTTTTGGACGTCGCACCGCGAGGTTTTCCACCTTGTCTGCCAGTCCGCCTTGGCTGCGCTTTCATTTCCGCGGATCGAGACCGGGGTTGGGTGCGGCTGTTTGGTAGAGCAGGGAAGAGCTGTTGTGTGGTAGTATGGTTTCGGGTAGCGAAAGTCGTAAAAGTGAAGGTTTGCGCCAATGTTGCTCCCTGCAATGAACCGCTCGGCTCCATACACAAGCAGAGAACTGCCAGTATGGTAGGGCTGAAAGCCATCGCGGTAGACGGCATCGTATGGTGATGGCGTGCGGATATCCGTGAGTCTGCCTTGGCGTTAGTCTGCTCCTACCCTCTGGCTATTGCGGATTTGGACCAACCTGTAGGTACCATCATTCCAGGCACTCAATAGTAAATCTTGGTTCCCTCGGCCTCGTACCGGCTCTATGGCTCGCACAGTTGTTTTGAATCCATGCTCAACGTCTGTCAAAGCATCAATGTCATCAAAGACGCTTGAGTTGTTCGCTGCGTTGAAGAACTCGAGACCAGTCGGTGTTAATTTGCCCCAGCGCAGCGGTTCGGGGTTTCCGCCCAAGGCACATGCAATTACATCTTTGCTCATGAACTTGACGCCTCTGATCAGAGATGGACCGTCCGCGGTGTTGCCTTGGGAGAAGTCGTGCTGGGAAATTGGGGCTAAGCTGGCATCACCAGAGGCGGAAAGATCGTGAAGCGCAAGATTTGGGCCCTGACAACTGGCCAAGATGTTCGATTGCTGTTCCCACTCCATCCATGACACGGCTACTTGGCCTGGTGACTTTCTTATCAGATTCGATGCGTTGTTAGCTTCGCGCCCATCTCCCAAAGTTAAGTTTTGTAGCGACTGTGCAAAGTCGTCTTCGGCTGATAAGATTTGGATGTCTCCATTTGCCCTTCCTACAGCCACGCATGGGAGTCCCTGGCGCTCAATCACGGACACGGCTGTCGCATCGCCGATGCCGGGTCTGTATCCATGGGTTTGGCCGAGAAGACGATGCCAGACATCGTTTCCCTTGTCATTCTGGGGCTTTGTTCGAATAATGAGGTTCTCTCCAACTCCTGCCGCAACAATCTCGTCTCCCAGGTCAGATGTCAGTCTGGCATCCAAAACTGGATGAAAGGAGACGGATTGGCCTCGAGGAATCCTTCGGCGTTGTTTCGAAGTCTGCATCTCCTTCTCCCGCAACAAACGCAAATCGAAGCCTCGCTTGTCCCAGCAGCGGTCTAGATATGTGACACGATCCGCCACAGTGCTCCATTTCGATCCGCCATTCACGGGTATCTCCAATGATGGAAAGCGAGTCTTGACAAAAGTGCGCCATCCTTCTCGCTGCACAAGGCTGTGGGTGCGTTTCGTTAATGTGCCGAGGTGGGCAACATCGCGTGCCGTGTCGAGATACTCGACAACATCAAGGAGGAGCTCATCTGGGAGACTTCCCAGAGACCTTTTTCCCATTTTGATTTTTTTATGGCTTTTTTTCTGTGTCGTTGTAGCATGGAGATTTTTTTTTAAAGCAGAAATGATGGAGGATGGATGTTTTCTCTTGAATCTTGAAACGGCTGCTGCCGCCTAAACAAGCAATTCTCGATTACAGCCAAGTGGATCAGCTAGCGTCAGTCATGGCGCCATCTGATTTGATTCATCAGCCTCGTTGAGTTAAAACACTGCCTTTGATGACTCACTCGCGTGGTCATCCTGAGCATTTGCAGGTCCGGATACACTCAAAAAGGATCGGGGCGAAGCGAACCGAAAAAAGTACTGGTCGCCATAGCGGGTCTTTTGCTGGATAGTTGCATATAATCAATCAGAGAATTACCCCAGAAGAGTGGCGAATGCACTTTCAGAAATGATTTGATAATTAGAGCCGTTGGAGCCAGTGTACCTGAGGCTAGCATTTTGTTCCGCCCTGTCGTTCCGCTCTCTTACCATGCCAACCACCTCGCACTTAGTGTTGACATTGGACATTATTTCTAGACAGCTGCTGTAAGAGGCCAATAAATAACTAAATACAGATGTAATACAAAGGCAAATATATATGTACGCTCAAAAGCAAAAAACGAAAAAGAGAAAGACAAAAAAGCATATGCACCAAGCAACTAACAAAACTGGCAAGCGCAATGGTTGGGGTGTAAGGTAGACATGCCATCTAGGCAATAAAGTCCGGAAACCATTCATCCTCTGTACCTCGTCTTCGCCATTTTTGCCTCTCATCTATCCACTCCCAATACTGATGGCCTGGATGGTTTTCATATTCTTCCTGCTGGCTTTGCCCGGACGCTTGGTTGAAGTCACCCGCCAAGTCACATTCGTCCCATGTGCGCGGGGGACTGAACCCGTTCGAAGAAAGCCAGACGTATGATTCGCCGGTGGATTTATCATTCATCGACGAGGCGCCGTCTGCTGAAAAGCGCTGTGCAGCGCAAGACTGGGGCGCCAGCTCGGAACTCACAGCCGGCAAGTAGTGCGTCCGGGCTCGGTCCAGAGAGGGCCGGCACGGTGTGCTCTCGGTCGACAACGCATAGTCGCCGTCTGCCTTCTCGGCCGCCGATTCCAAGCCTCTAATGGAGATGCCCGATCCAGAATTACCCGACACGGGCGTCAGCGGTCCCTCGCTGGAGGCGTGAGTAGATGCATAGGTGGGACGCGGGCCTCGCCAGAGCGGGGCGTTCGCCTCGTACGCCGGCATATTCACAGGATCAACTCCATCTCGACTAGTGGTTGATTTGGTGGGCGAAGCCACGCGAAGTGGTAGCATTGGCTGCTGGTTCATGCTCCGTGGCACATTTGTGTTGCAACTTGGCGGGATGCCAGCCAAGTCTCCGCCCAGCTGATCATCGCAGGTAGGCTGTTCTTCTTGGGATCTGTTCTTCGTCCCGGCATGATTGCGGTATGGAAGTATCCAGGTGTTTTTGGGCGTTTTGACAGCAGAAGTACCCGGCATCCTGCTATCTGTCACAGGTGGTTGGATCTGGGTGAGAGGAAACGCGGCGCATAACTGGCCTGAGCAGTTCAGCGTGATTCAGGCACTCATGGGGAGTTTTGGGGCGGAAGTCGAACAGGTGATCATGGAAAATGAACCATTTCAATGTTGAAAACGAGAGAATTCTGCTGAAACTTGGTTATAGGATCCTGAGCAATACTATTCCTTGCGCTGCCGGTGGCGGGATTTTCATCGTTTTGGGAGCGGAAAGCGATTGGGACTTTACCGCAGAAAACTCATTATCATCAATAATAACTGAGAGATGTGCAGATCGGGCGTCAATATCCGTAATACCACAGTCTGCGATGAAAGGCCGTCGAGTCCGTCGCAAGCCTCAACTTGGTGTGCCGCATAATCGGCATCCACACAATGCATGCCACGTCGACGCGGAGATTTGTAAATTGCAAAAGGGCGTGTAATCCCATGACGCAGCGCTGATACATTTCGCGCTCATGTCGTGGAACCCTCTCTTGTCTGACTGAATTGCACATCAATACACCACTAACCTATCTTGTAGCCATGCATGCAGGGTGGGTTCAATTACAAAACGTCTGCACCATCCTGCATGAAATCACAAAGAGGACGTCTCTTCGGTACCAAACAATGGCCCGACACGATGCCTCCTCGGGCCAGCTGATAGATAATGTCGTCCCGCGCATAAGCATCGCATGCATCGTGTCCTCACCGCTCAGTGTGTGGGCGTTTTGGAAGTTTATCTACGAGCCCAGCGCCACATGCAAGACGGGGGATTGAAAAACCCATTCCCTCTCTGAAAGAATCCCTGGTGGAAAAGACAAACTCGTTGCCTCGAGCCAGCAACACACCCGCGTCGGAGCAGGGGAGCGTCATGTAGTTGTGTTATTGGTAGGGAGGTGGTGGCTACCCACTCCTGAGGCTCTGCTAGAGTCCGCGACAGACGGACTTTATGCGCCTCTCTCTATAATATCCCTAGTAAGGCGATTTAAGAGGCAGATTTACTTGCCTTGCTCACGGACGTACCCTCTTGGAGGTCGCGGCCCTCTCCCCTACCAAGTTGTTGGCTTTGTTTCTTTGGTGTTTTCCCACACTTTCATGCTCCCGCATTTGCCATCCTTTCCTTTTTCTCCCCCTCTTGGCAAAAAAATGTCACTGAGAGCGACATTACGCTCCGTGATCTAGGCACCCGTTGCCGGCTCTATCGCTTTGGCTTGCTTTGGTGGTGGAAGGGTATGTGTCAGGGTTGCAGGGTGTTTATCCATCTCGCTGATAATAAACACCTACTGCTCTTCTCTGTTGGCACCCTTGTGACGAGCTTTTGTGACAATGTCGAGACGCAATCGAAATCCTCAAGGGACTGAGAGAGATTTACTGCAGAGCGATATCGATAATGAGACCATCCGGAACCTATTGCGTTCGAGAGTCAACAGGAGGGCAGGCCGAAACCCCATTCCAGACTCTCAACGCACTCAACAAGACTTTGCTATACAGAGTCCTTTATCGGCAGACGGTCTTGGGTATCCGACTTCCTTGTCCGTCTCTGATGATCTTAATGCTACTGGAAGTCCTGAGTTGGAGCTTTCAATCCAGGGACCAATGGCTGAACCGGAACAAGTCATGCATAATCAATTAGCTGAGCCGGTCGCCATTCCCCTGCCTTCGAGCAACCAACAAAATCACTTTTCCTCTCCGGGCCAGCCGATTCAGATTCAACCGATGCAGCTCCCGACTCCCGGCTCTGGCCAGTCTCATGCGCAAGGGATGCAGGTGGTTCCGGGAGTGGCCCGGCCCGACTACCCACTGTGGCTACAATCCGCCTGGATTCAACAACTTGGTGGGCCTCAGAGCATCCCAGAAAGGGCAGCCTTCATGGTTGGACCCAACAACCAGCCTCGGTTGGTGACGGTGACGGTGGAGGAGAACCGGCATTACAGCCTCATCTCTGCTCGCCTCGCCAACGAACTCGGGTGCAAATATATCCCCTGCCCACCCACTTTTGGTGACCAGGCGTTGGCGACTTTTAGTGTCCTTCTCCCACAGCATATAACCACAGACATCTACATAGAGCCGCGATGGGGTCAATTCCCCTATCTCGGGAACAAGGTCCCCTTCCTTGTCGATGTTTCGGATAATTCAACCATCAATGTTGTTCTCGGGGGGCCTATCCTGCAGCGGTTCTTTGGCCCCGACGGCGCCGCTGCCGGCGACACCTAAATTTACGATTGTGCATCATGTACACATGCGCACATGCACAGGCTTGTCTTGGATATGTGGAATTCGACTGCTATGGCCCACCATATGCAGCGACGGAGCCCCCACCTCTAGCCAGACGACCGCGTGGGCATACGTTTAAACGATCAGAGGGCCTCAGAAGGCTGAGACCCTACAGAATGTATTAGGGAAATGTGTGCGCCGTTCCACACAGTGATTCCTTGATTCTTAAACTTGCTATACGTTTGCTGACTTTGGATTTTCTATTCGACTCCTGTTTTATTTGCTGGCTTCGATTCATGTTTTCCCCCCTTTCTCATTTTATCCATTCTTTTTGTTCTTTTTCAATGGAATTGCCCATCCACCATCTTCAAACACTAAGCAGACGGAACCCGAGCGGCGAGCCACGGGGAAAGCGACAGTAACTCCCTGGTCGAAGAATATGTACCTCGACTGGTATCAAATGTTCACGTCTTCCAAAAAATCTTCTTTTTTTTTTCTCAATCAGATTGGTTTCAAGAATTCTTGTTCAAGTTTGTGTAATTTAAGTAGGCGAGTAAAGACAATTGACAGCATCAATGTTTTATAATGTGTATGTCCGTCTCTAATCCGCTATCCTTTAGACAGGCAGCCTATTTCTTTATAGTCCCGTAGCCATGCATTGTATGTCCACCCAGACTATCCAGTATACACCAATGTAATTATGTCCGACTCCCAGAACACCTGACCGTCCGTCGCCCACCCCGCCCCCAGGATAACACCTCCCAATGAAACATCATAGTAACAGATACAACGCTCGTACACCCTTTTCAGCGGCCGCAATGTGCCACGGCCGCACATCAGTCTCCCTGTCCACGACGCCTCTTGCCCTCGCCAAGGTGCCCAGCCCCCGAAAGTAGCTTAGCATCTCCCTCAAGAGTGGTTCATATGCCCTTGGGGTGGCCTCGGTATGTACCAGATTGACTTCCATTACCACCGGTGGATCCTCAACCTTGTTTCCAGTGCGCTTAATCAGGTAGCCGCTGACAAGAGCAGGCCGCAGCTCCAAAAGTGTGGTTGAATTGCTAAGTCTATGTCCTGCAACCGCACCCCATGTCTGATCGGTAGCATCGATGAGAAACGAGTCCGCGTCCACCTCCCCGGTGCTGTCAGCTCCTGGAGTTGCGGCGGCGGCATTGGCGTCACGCATGGGAGTAGCCGGCGTGGTAGTCTGCTCAGGCGAGAGGATGCTGGCCTGCGGTGTGGAGACGGGCGTGGAGTAAAATGTTGATGTTGCCGCTTGAGGCACCTTGATGATGGGAGGAATGAGCTGCAAAGAAGGGTTCGTGTCCACCGTCATCAGGATCATGGTCACGGTGGCCTTGCTCTCCGTACGAGCCAGATCAGCCCAAAATTCCATTTCTGCGACATCCATTGGCCCAGATTTAGTGATGATGATTCGCCAGTGCACCTTCCAGATGGATATCAGATCAAGAGTGGATTCCCAGATCTCATGGGCAACCTCGTTCATCAGATTAGATAAAGGTTTGCCTTTTCTCCCTAGGCAATAAGATGCGGTGGCTTGCTGCTGACCCCTGTTGTCAGTCCATGCCGCTGTAACCCACCGCTCGTCAATGCTCGTGGCATATGCAACGTGGATACAAGAGTTCTCATGCATGAGGGATGCAGAGGGGGCATTTGCCAACTTAAAGTCAATCATCCGCGGCAAAGGCTGCTCGAGCATAATGGCCGGGGCTGGGGTAGGACCACCGAATTCAGGGCTAAGAAAGAGAGTGCAGCGGTCGTAGGTCTCTATGCAGAGTTTGGCCAGCTCGGTTGGTGATGGAACCGCCAAGCACGTCGTTGATGAGATGAAGTCCGAGGGAACCAGCTGGAGCACTAGCTCATTTTGGGGCGATTCCTTCCGGCCCTGCAGTGTCTTGTTGTAGACGTCAAAGCAGCGTTGAAAGGCCGAGCACGATTCGAGAATTGATCCTGGGTTATCGGGCGAGTATACAAAATAAATGACGAGGTTCTTGTGCTTGGCGTCCCAGTCTGACAAGGCTGACTGCAGTGTTTCCATGCTCTCGGATAACCCGGATCCATGCACAGTTATGGTAGCGTCGGGGGATGTGGAAATTCGATCAACTTCATAACTCAGTATACCGTCTCCCAAATGTCCAGGAACTTCAAGGTTGGCAAAAGTACCCAGTTTCAGCGACTCGTACACGCCCTTTAGGCGACCAAGAAATGTTGCTGCGTGATCCGACATGCCCTTCCATCTTGGAAATACGCAAAGAGCAATGATGTCCTTGGTTCCCGAAGAGGGGGCCAGCCCCAGGCTTTCCCAAAACGTAACCGCCGATGGCAACACGGATAATTTGGTATCTGACCTTCGGACTTCAAGGTGAGGACTGGGAATCGGATAAAGGTTATTGGCACGCAGTTGTTCTGAATTGGGATCTCTGCCTTGGACACGAGGCTGCATTCGATTAGGTTGCCCCATCATTGGAACATCAGCCACATCCAGGTAGCCCTTCAACCGTATGGGCATTGCCCCTCCAAATCTTGTTGGTATGATGCCTTGCAACACTTGAAGTGAATTGCGGGCAACGAAGAGTTCTTGTCCTTTGGTCGTTGTGAGAGACGCCTTTGTTTCTAGCTCATTATCGAGCCCGATTCCAATAAAACCAGTGGCCGCCTGTTCGGTGATGAGCTGGGCGACTTGGATTAAATCTTGGTCAGCAACGCCCAGGTCCAGGGCAAGAGGTTCTGGGTCCGAAAAAAACCGATAGAGTGATATCTCAGGCAGCTCTGGTTTAGATAGTTTCGGAAGCTCTATCGTAAGTTGCTCGTCGGTAGAGTCGTCTGATGTTTCCATTTCTTTGATAGACGTAACCTGAGAAACAACGTCATCGTCATCGATAATTGCACGCTTAACACTGGACTTGACCGGCGACATAGGGGCTTCTGATTGAGAACTTGATTCGTCATCATCTGACTCGACGTCGCTGTCGTCCATTCCCAAGCCGACACTGTCGAGCTTGATTGGGCTGTGTTGCGACGACGAAGGCTCAATACAAGGATATTTCATCAAAGATCCAACTGGCAGAGAAATATCCTTGAGCTTTTTGTTTGGTTTGCCGTGTCGTTCCGAGAATTTGCTTTCTTTGAGCGTCCCCGAGTCTCGTCTTGATTTTTCTGCATCGCGGTCCGTCATGAAATCATAAGTTCCACCTTGCTCATACTTTTTATTAATCATGGGGAGTTTTGGGTCAAAGTCGACCCTTTGGAAAATTCCTTTCTTTCGTTGCCGTAAGGACGTGATATTCCGGTCATCGACTGAGACCAGCAGCGATGCCCGAACTCTCTTGAACACTGTGTCTGGGTCAAAAGGACTCGATTCTCGCTTGGCGGAAACCGATCGTTCGGTTCTACCTCGTTGGCTAGCTTCGTCGTTGAGCGAGCTCCGCGCGTGCTTTAACTCGGGTTTGGCGAAAACAGCATCATCGACATCCGGCTTGGGTTTCGGGGGCGGTTCTTCTTCCACCTCCACAACTCTTGGGGGTTCTGGGTTGATTGGCAGAGCTTGGGGCATCACTGGTGGGGCTGGGGGTTGAAGCTCTACCTGAATGTCAGCCATGGAAAGGTCCAGGTCAACATCGCCAGGTTCGTCGAAAAAATTAAAGTCATCTTCAGTGACATCATGATCGCCAAACATATCTCCGCCCATTTCGCCAAATATGTTGTCAGAGTCGCCAAGCAGATTGCTATCACTTCTATCCCGCTTCTGTTGGTTGTTTCCGTCCCATCCTTCATTGTAGCTGTCATGAACTGGGTTCGCAATCGGCATGGCGGAATCAACATCAGCCACAGTCACAGCTGGGGGCTGGTTTGCAGGACTTGAGGTCGCCGTGCCATCGAAGGAGGGCGTGACTCCCACTTGCTGCTGAATAGCATCGGGCGGTGTCGGATACATAACACCGGCAGCGGCAGTACTTGGCCGTCGCAAGGCAAGAGGCGATTGACCATTGGGTCGCTGGGCTTGTGGTTCGCTGCCGTTCGCTTCTTTTGATATGGCAGCCACTCTTTCGGCTTTGCGTTTTGCTATTTTTTCGTCTCTTTCCGAAGTAGAGTTGAACCAGCCACGGGCATCGCCCAGAGGATCATGGCATTCTTCGTGGCCGCTCAACATGTTGTCGCCAATCCGGCAAGTTGCCGAAACCTCGACTGGCTTCTTTCTGAAGCAAAGAGAGCCAGGCCATGGCACGGTAGCCAACGCCCGCTTCGTGTCGTTGTCTGTGTCCTGGATGGCGCGTCTTGAGACCATCAAATTTATCCAGGAGCCTGATTTGAGGGAAGAAACGTCAAGGCCACACAATTCAAGCGCTTTGGTGCACTTTTGCTTCCATTGCGAATCGTGCGAATCTCCAATTCCCTTGAAACTTAATGCCTGCGTGTTCGGTGTTTGGGCCAGTCCAGTGTCCGTTGCCGTCGTGGTTTCGCCATTGGAGTAGCCTTGTTTCATGGCCAATACTCCAAAAGGAGCCGCCAAAATAGGCCGATTCGGAGACATGAGATTTGCCGACACAACATCCTCCAAGGACGAGAGGCTCTTGCAGTAGGAAAAGTACATGCTGATAACGAGAGAGCCTGTAGTTGTCATGTATGTCCTAAATGTACCAAGCACAGGATCGGATTTGGCAGCATCTCTGTCCTCATCTTGTTGGGCCGAGGGCGGGGGTATCAACACTGTGCGATAGTTAAGAGGGATGGCCATGGACTGGCTACAAAAGGTGAATGAGATGGCAGAAAGTATAGCAGTAATAAACTGTTCGTAAACGATCTTGAGCGCTGTCTGTCCTGGCTTTAGGTCAGCGGCCGACGCTGCTTGCCCCCGAGAATCCCCATCCTGCACGGAGCCTTGCACAGAGCCCTGCGGCGAGGCAAATGAGTTGCGCTGAGAAGGGTCCGGGACTTGGCCGTTCGACGAAGAGCTTGTCGGCGTATTCAACTGCGCACTCGAAACAGCGCGGTTCTTTTGCAGACTCAAAGGTTCAAATGTACCCTCCTCGGCCATCGCCAGCGAATGTCCACATGTCTCGAGCGTCGCATCGGGTAGCCGGGTAACTGTCTCCGCGGTTTCATCTTTGTTGTTGACCTGGAAAAGCCATATACCTCGTCGATTGGCATCGTATGACACAGTGTGTCCTTGGTCTCGCAGAGCCCCTTCGATCTCAAGAGCGGCTAGGCGGAAGCTCTGTGACTGGTCCGCTGACGGCTCGTAAACTCGGAAGGCGACGGACGCGACATTATTCTGCAAAAGGTAGGGGTCAGCGGGAGGACTAGAATATGATCAAAGATGGCGACAAACAATCAAAAAAGTATTAGTTTCGTATTCCCCCGTCTCCATTTCGGCAACCTTTTCAATACTCCGTGTCGCAACCGTAGAATGCGGGTCGAGGTACTCCCAAGCACCCGCGACCTCGGAGTTGATGTCCTCTTCACCTCACGAATTCTATCTCCTTGAGAGCTTCCAGCTCAGTATCAAGGCGATAAGCCACTCGATATCGTCCAGAAATGTGCGATTGTAAGATTCGCCAAATTGCCGAACTCCATCTCCAAGGACGGGAGAACTGGGCCGAGTAGCTCGGAGAATGTGCCACGGGAGTTGTTCACGTCGACGGCCCGACCGATCGCGCAAACAGGGGAGGCTCGACGGGCTAAAGCGGAGGTTCGGCCTACGTCGGCGACGGCGCGGAAGCAGCTGGCATGAAAAGAATGTGATGCTGAGCAAATGCGGATGGAGGCGGCGTTGTCGCGGGCGCGGTGTCGTCAGTCAAAGCGAGGACGGAAATTCGGTGGAGGTCGAGCGGAGGAGCCAGGGCCAGGTAGGATCATCTGAGGGTGGCCTGGGGGTGATGGAGGCGAGCAGCTTTAGGGGATTCTGGGCAAACTCTAGGGCAGCGGGCGGGATTTTAGGGGTGCGGCCGGCAAACGGGACGCTGAAGCTGTAGTGGAGGTGGGCCCTACGAAGGCTTCTTTGGTGGGCTTGGCTGAATGTTATGGGCGGTCGGGCGGTGTGAGACTAACGTTTGGCTAGGGCGATTGGTTTCGTTCCCCCATTCTCGGTCAGCGGGTGGCGAACAAGGCTTCGGTGAGAAAGAAGCGGAGCACTCTCTCTTCACCTTGATTTTTTTTCTGCGCCGGGTTAAACAAGGTCTCGCGACATCTCTTCTGCCGCGCAAACCCACACCCGGAAAGTTTTCTCGAGCGGCCCAATTGTCACTCCGCCGCCATGAAGCTCTCCAATCCCGGGACCGTCCCCGTATACACCATCTCTGGTGCTTCCAGTGCCCGACCGCTTCCTGACTGGCTTGCGCGCCGCCGCAAGCGAAGTTTGAAGGACGATGCCGAATACCAGAACCGAGTCGAGCTCCTTCAGGACTTCGAGTTTGAAGAGGCCAGCGCGTGCATTCGAGTTAGTGAGGATGGGGATTGGATCATGAGCACCGGCACCTACAAGCCCCAGATTCATGTTCACAATCTGCCTCAGCTCTCTCTGTCCTTTGCTCGCCACACCAACTCTCTCAATCACTCGTTCGAACTTCTCTCGTCCGACTACTCCAAATCACTTCACCTTCAGACCGACCGACGGCTCGAATTCCACACACCCATGGGATGTCACTATGAAGTGCGGCTCCCCCGATATGGCCGTGGCCTCGCCTATGATCGCCAATCCACCGAAGCCCTGGTGCCCGCTGTTGGAC
Organism: Calonectria crousiana; assembly: GCA_013406985.1. NCBI lineage: Eukaryota > Fungi > Ascomycota > Sordariomycetes > Hypocreales > Nectriaceae > Calonectria > Calonectria crousiana. The sequence goes on along the minus strand of VTGD01000143.1, from coordinate 95,699 downwards.
TGGACGGCGATGGCAAGGGCGAGGTCTTTCGCATGAACCTTGAGCTTGGACGCTTTATGAAATCTTACCAAGTCGATGTCGGCGGTGATGATGAAGAGACTGGAGGTGGGCTGCAAGGTGGAATTGGAGTCGGCAGCGTCAACGTTGCTGCCATCGCAGAACACACCCACAACCTCCTCGCTTTCGGTACCTCGATAGGCACAGTTGAGTTTTGGGACCCTCGGTCGAAATCCCGGGTGGCTCTTCTCGGCGGTCACGATGGTCAGGTTACTGCACTCGACTTCAGCCCCTCTGGTCTGTCTTTGGTCACCGGTTCCTCAACAGGTATGATGCAAATATTTGATCTGCGTCGACCAGTTCCTCTGTTGAAGAAGGACCAAGGGTATGGCTTCCCTATCCAGAAGCTTATTCACATGACAACGGCTTCTCAAGAGAAGAAGATCTTGTCCGCCGACAAGCGCATCATCAAAGTTTGGGATGAGATGAACGGCGACCCATGGACATCAGTGGAACCCATCGTCGACATCAACGATGTGGCGTGGTGCAAGAACACGGGAATGATCCTCACTGCCAACGAAGGCAAGCAGCAGCACGCATTCTTTGTCCCCCAGCTGGGCCCGGCTCCTAAGTGGTGCTCATTCTTGGACCACATGGTCGAAGAGATGGCTGAGGAGGTCCACACCGAAACTTACGACAACTACAAGTTCCTGACTTTGCCCGAGCTGAAACAGCTCAGCCTTTCTCATCTTGTTGGCAAGAGCAATCTCCTTCGGCCATATATGCATGGATACTTTGTTGCTTCCAAGCTGTACGAACAGGCCAGGCTGATTGCTAACCCCTACGTCTGGGAGGAAGAGAGAACCAAACGCATCAAGGAGAAGGTTGAGAAGGAACGCGCCAGCAGAATCAGAGGCACCAAGAAGGTCAAGGTCAACCAGAGGATGGTTGACAAGATCCTCAAGAAGCAAGAGAACAGAGAGGAAGTCGATACCAAGGCCGGAGTCCTCGGCGACGACCGATTCAAGAAACTCTTCGAAGATGAGGCCTTCGTGGTGGATGAAACTAGCGGAGAATTCAGAGCACTCAACCCGAGTACTGCGGTGGATCAACCGGTTGACCCATCAGCTCCTAAGCGTTATCAAGGCAAGGACTCAGATGAGGAGTCTAGCGATGTTGATATGAGCGAGGAGGAGATTTCAGCACCAAGAAAGACCAAGGACGAGGTCGTGATGCGAGTGTCATCAGCCAGCAATGGGGGCCGGGCAGTTAAGGATACCTCACTAGGCTCAAGGCAACAAAGGTCTGGACGCATTAGCAAGTCTCGCGGGGATGTCGTTGGCGAGCGACAGGTGACTTTTGTCCCAGAGTCAAAGAAGAAGCAAAGGCGGCAAGAAGAGGAGGAAGCACCCGCGCCAAGAGCGAAGAGGAGTGGGGATCGGCGAAGTGCAAGCGGCAACACTTTCAGGCGGCTGTAAATCGGCACGGGGGCGTTTGGGATCTTTTTCGGGGGTGGATTACAAAAAGCAAATGTTAAACGTTACGCTCGGCTATTTGAAAAGATGAGAACCTCCATACATGGCAATTATACATAATGATACCCGGATCCTGTCCGATTCACACCAAAAAAAAGAACTCCCTTTCCGAACCATGTCAACTGTTCTCTGCGACCAAGTCGCTACCCAGGTGCCCCACACACTGACACAAAACTTGACCTTTTAAATCTCTATTGGCAACGAATGTTTACATGGATCAATTCTTCATTCGCCACTTGTACTCCTTTCGCTTGGCCTCTGCTTGAGCGAGTCCTTTTTCCATATCCTCGGGGCGCACTCGCGGAGTAGGCGGCACCTCATCATCTATGCGAGCTCGATCGCGGCGGCTCGGGCCATCCTTGACGGAAGAGGGGAACTCGGTGCGACGTGGAGTGAGAGCAGTAACGACACGGCGAGCAGACTTCCTGATTGTTTCCTTCATTGTCCATTCACGCCTCTTGGCGATGAAGAAGAGAGTGGCGGTAGATGCTAGCCAGGGGGTGTTAGTCTGTGTGTGAGAGCGGTGGTTCAAAAGACAGTACATACTTCCGAGAATAATAGCCAAAACAACTACCACGATAATAGCCACCATGCCTCCAGTGGAGAGGTTGACGGAGCTCCCTGAGCTGTCTCCTGAGGCGCCCTCATCGTTGCCGTTCGTGGTTGGGGCGGCAGTACCGTAAGGCTTCTCTGATGCCAACGGGAAGGCGTTGGTTGTTGATGCCATGATGAGATGTTGACCTTGTGAGAGGTGCGGAAAGGTGTATGTATGTATGTAAGGTTGTCAGACTAGAAAGGCCAAGACACCCCCAGATCGATGATTCACAGAATCTAGGAATAGAACAAAAAAAAAAGTGCAGAACCAACAACATGCAGTAGCAGAGAGCGGGATCTTTGCAAATGCCGCCTGATCGAGGACAGCCACCTGTATTTACATTGTCAATGTTCCCCCACTCGCGGTCATGCATTCGCTAGCGGTCGGGCTGCCGAGAGCCAAGACTGTGACTTTGACTGCCAGGATCAAGTGTGACGCTTTTTTTTCTGCGGACCTCGAGCATCAACAGGGTGCCGCCATTGGATCCCTCTCATAAGCTTCCCCGTGGCCCAGACTTGAGAACAGTGAGGAACGCCCGAAAGACTGACTGGTGTCGTTGGGTGCGCCGCCGTGATTGGCGAGCGTCAATCTCGAAGCGCCGGCCATCGAGGGGCCGTCGTCAGGGGTGCGGCCAATGAGGCGGCCCGGTCGCGTGGCTTGGCGCCCTTGCAGCTGGGCTGCCGGGATTCGAGAGGCTGTCGTCAAGCGCCCAGTCGTCCCCGTCACCCTCCATCACAATGCACTGCACGCACCATGGCCAGTGGGCCCCCGTGACGGACGCAGGGACACCGTTGTCTGCTGCCCCATGGCGGCCGCTCGATTGGCCCTCTCCGGCACTTGGAGGCCATGCGACGCTGCAGTGCGAAGCTGCGTTTCACATCGTCTTCCGACTCTTCGCACTCCGTCGCACTCGCCGGGTGCCCACCCCGCGGCCCCCCTGGTTGGCCTGTCCGAAGCGCTGGCGGTCCAAATTTAGATTTTAACTGTGTCTCTTGCATCTCTCGCACCTTGTCGCCAAGGCATGAAGAGTGACGCAACCGCACGGGATGGGTCGCGGCCGCCTCTCCGACGAGAATATACAGCGCACTGCAATTTCAAACTTGGGCTCGGAACCTGGTTTTGCCGCCGTTGAAATTGACAACAAGTTTTGGTGGGGGGGTTGCTCTGCTCTCTTGGGATCTGCATTTCTGAGTAGTGCGTGCTTCTTGCTAGGAAGCCAGCCATCCGTGGAGGCATTTCTTTTACTCGCCAATAATACGCCATGTCCGTACCAGCGCTAACATTTGAAATCCCTGTGGGCCGCATGTCACCGATGTAGCATTGCCATGGCTGCTGCTGAAAGCTTATAGAGATCATCCTGGACGGTACCAATTGTTACCGCCAGAGACGTCTGACATGGGTGCTTCTCGATCGTATCTGACACTAGCGATGGATGAGGCATGGTCGAAGGCGGTTGACCGCTCGAGGCCCGACATGGTGCATTAAGCACAACAAGAGAGCGTCGGAAGAACCACCACATGTGGTAACTGTGGTCAGCTTCACACCCAAGGGCAATATCAACCAACATAACCATCGTTGCTTTTGCGTGCTGCGACGGTGGCTCGCGAGGGGTCAAGCCGCATATCCGCCAAGTGAGCTGACATGTGTGATAACGATTTATCCATCACGGCCCAATCCCAGACATGTCACATATAATCCAGTCTCTGAACGACTGTAACAGATACTTGTCCATTGTGATGATTTCACAACGATATCACAAGCTAAAATAACTGAAACTCAATAACAAGGTAATCGAAAAAAATCATTCCAAGATATCTTATCCTATAGAATAGATGTTGCTGTGCAGCGAAGTAATTCCACACCGGATTATATCTTTTCTTTTCCTGCCTTCCAGAGGACCAAGGTTAATCCATGGGCTTTCACTAATCACTTCTTGAATAGCTTGGAAGCCCATTCTGATTCCAAGCGTACCTCTCGTCACTTCCTGGAACCCGCCTATGGTTTGAAATCTTCTCATTAGTTTTTTGACCACTCCTTTCTTCTTGGATAACTGACTATCATGGTGAAAGGCTGAAAGAGTAGGGAGTATGCGTACACAAATTGAGTGGGTTATGGCTTCCAGCTTTGCCTCTCTAAAACGAGGTGTCCAAGGCTCATGCTATATACAGCATTGGTCATGATTATTTTGAAAGGCGGGGGAAGCACAATCCCATGTGGTGTGCACACGACGTAGACGCTCTTTGTTTTGTTGCAGTTGTCGAGCTTGCAAAGAGGGTCCGCGGTAATAGTGATCGCGGCGAGCAACAGCGGCAATAGCAGCAGCAGCAACAAAGCTAGGTAGCTTTACCTATCCCTAAGGTGATGATAGGTCATATCAAAGTCTTGGTACCCTCAGGAAACCAATTCTAATTCCAAGATTCTTTTTTATCATTTTGAGGAAGTCGGCATTGCTTCTGAAACTGCCACTGATCAATCTCGAGAAGCCAACTTAGATTCCGGGATTCTCTCTCATCATTTTTCGGGAAATCAACTATGCATCTGAAAGTTCCCCGCATCCAAAAGGTCAGATCAACACCTCTCAACTCGTCAATAACATATGTTCACGAATCGACCTGAATCAGTTGATCTAGATATTCCGGCTCCTCCGGGGGGGAGGGTTGTTGATACAGATCTATGCCATATGGACCCTAACAGCCTGTGTCACTCCTAACCGAGGCACAGGTAAACCGTTTGGTATAACAACCAGGGCCTACCTTCTCATTTCACGTATCCGTTGTTGAAGCCAGCCACAATATCATATAGCGTTCCCAGCGCACACTAATACATTCAGGCTCGATATAATACCAGAGAGGCTAGACAGGGTGGAGAAGCTATCTTGCAATACCACAGCTTCCCAGAACTCAGACGAGAACCCAGAAGACTAGAAAAGTGGTTTGATTTGGGGTAAGAAAGCGATGTGAATCTTGTATTTCCAATTAGTTAGTCCGTCGAATCTCAGACATGTGCTATCGATTTTCTTGTCTTCGTTTTGAACTCGAAACGCCGAAAATATTACGAGAAGAATACACTCAAACACTGCAAAACTAGATTATTACCTTGGCTGGTTACGACATACAGAAAACATGCATGGGAGCTGCCATCAATTCAAGAGCCTACCTAGCATCCGAAGTCCAGTTGACGCAAACCTTGAACGCCCCAGTAATCGGCGGCAAACCCCTCTCTATAAAGACAACAGGCAAATAACGAGATAAACACAAATGTTTAAACCATGCAAATATATCTTGTGTCAGTCCAGTATTGTATTTTTACATGTGGATTCGCACTGTGCAGAATGCCTGAGTATGAGGCTATAACTTCTGACAACGAGAATCATGACGGAGATTTTTGTCCTCTAGTATACAGATGTCCTCCTCGTCTAAATTTCCTTGGAGGGCCGAATCGTCATCATCATGCCATTTGCGCATTTATTATTTCGATCTCTTTTTCGTCTCGAGGAACAGGACCTTCTTGCGCACTGCATCGGAGACAAGGTCAGCCAAACGACTTGGGGGCGCATTGATTCAATAGCTGAGAGATCGTACCAATTGGGTCGTATTTCATCATGCTCATCATGGGAGAAGTTCGCGGTCGCTTGAAGGTATAAAAGAAGCCAGTCATTGCCATGGAGATCAGGCGCACATGCACCAAACGAGCTTTGGCTGGAGGAAGGCAATGGGATGAGCTGCTAGAAACCTGGTTGTAATCATCAGGGGCGCACACTTACCCTTCTTAGCCATGTTGAACGAGTCTGTTGGTAGTCGAATTCGCAAGCTTACCTCGCGAGATGGCGCCTGTTGTGACGTGTGATGGGTTGGGAAATTTCCAACTCCGGGGATCCGGAGAAACATGGCCCCGGTGGGCGGTTATGCTGTGTCGCGAATTTTGTGCACGCACCTGCCTCTATCTAATGGGCCACGCCACTTTGCTAATGTCGGACATTATCGATTGGCCAATGGGGGCCAACATGGTCAGCAGCAAGATATTACAATATTACGATAGGATAATAAGATAATAACGAGGGCGGATCTGCCAGGTCCCTTGGCAGGATGCGAGACCGGATGGGTTTTCGGGGCGCCTCATGCTGTTTTGTTGAGGGGTCCAGCCTTGATCAAACGAATGACCGGAACTGAATCGGACGCACATGGGCGGTGACTGCCATGGTGAGGTGAGGTGAAGTGGATGCACGCGCGGGTGGTACAGTAAGCTAGCTACAGACTAAGGTTTGGAGCAATGAAATGGGGGACCTGGTCCGCGTGAAGCGATATAAAGATTCGCCCAGGTCGAATGATTCCCACGAGTTGCTGAGTCTCTGAGCGTCCCCAGCAACTCGCTACTGCACATCAGCATCAACGGCACATCCCCCGTCATTTGTCTTATCAGGACTCCTGCCCGGTCTGCCCGCCTCGATTCCTGCAGGAGTTCTACGGCGCTTCAACTCCGCTAGCACAACCATCACCGACAACGCTGTCGCTCCTCCAACCCCAACCCCTCACAGAATAGGCAAATTGACTTTCCCGCCTCGCACCACAATTCTCGCGCAGGGAGCTGGCTATCGATTTCTCTCGCCTCTTACAACCATCTCACCTGTGCCTCCTCTCTGTTCTACTCTCCGTCCGTGTTGCTGAGTTGAGGTTTCTCTGTGTCTTTGAACCCAGAAACCAGGAACCACCCAGCTAGATCGCCACCGCTCTGCACCAATCTCGTCAACTCGCTTCGCCGTCCCTGGCCTCACCCACACATTACCTACATACATAGCACACTAGCACCGCAATGTTGGCGAGTCGTAGTCGCAACCCCGCATCAGCCGCCGCACTGGGCAAGGCGGTGCGAGGTCAACCGCAGTCGTGCATCCTCATCAACGGCCGCCGATGGGCAAGTCACGGGCGCACCACTGTAAACGGTACGTAGTTATCTTTTTTTTTATCTTTACTTTTTTTTGCTTTTTTTTTACCCATGCCTTTTGGTTACGGTCTCCGTTTGCTTCATTCCAAGAGGACAACGGGCGAATGGAACAATGGTTGTGAGGGGAACACGGCGAGTTGCCGGTTCTCATTGATTCCCACCATCACCAAACGCCCGTCTCCGGGACTCTAATGCGACTGCTGTATGTCCGGGCCGGTCCCGACAAGGCGGAGACGTTTGGGTCCAAATCACTAGCAAGTGATTGTCGATATACTGTCGCACCATCGCCCATCGCGGCTTGAGATCTCGCACGCGGTGCATGAGGCTCTCGATTAGGTCTCTTGGTTGGCTGCACACTGCTGCACACGACAGCGTGCACATGGCCCAACTTGACTCAAACCACAAAGCAGCAACCTTCATTTCCATCGTGTCCCCTGTCTCTCAAATATGCCAATTCCGCCTTCCTTTTCCCCGCCTTCGTCCACTCACACGCTCTCGTCGTCTCACACTCCCAAAGTTTTGGGTTGGGCGAGGCGGGAGGGGCTATTAGTACATTGCCCGTCCCGGTGGAAGCCGACGCCATGTGATGGCTTGAGTTTGCGCAAGCGCCGTCCATCTCGGGAGAAACCGATCATGACCACCGCGTCTCATTTCTCATTGTTCTTTTTGGCCTCATCGGCAAACGTCTGTTGCCGTTGGCCAAAATCAAGCCATTTGGGCATGGCATACCCCATTGCCCACACTTTGCCCATGTTCCCCGGAGCCTGCCCGATGACCGGTGACAAGGGGCCTGGCCACCCGTATTTGGCAGCCTTGTTTCTATTCCAAATACCGAATCGTCATCATCATGGCGATTCCCCTGTTTGTCTTTGTCGTCTTTTTTCCGGGGAGCCGGCTCCGGGCCTTCCTCTTTGTTCCCCCAGGTCCCTTGTACCATGTCGAGCCGTCCCTCCATCACACACATCCCACATCCCACATACGACACCCATGCTCCCCCATGGCCTACCCACACACGCCGCTCTGAAGGTGAGGTGAGGTGAGGTGATGGGATGGAGACGGGAACTCGGAGCACACCTAGACGGGGGGAGCTTCAGAAACGGGCAGCTTGCAACGCGCAGCTTGGGGAACTAAGGCCACCCCGCGGTCGCTGCGAGAGCTGAGCCCTGGCGCAATTGTCTCGCCTCACCTTGAGCCGTTTGGCGTCAGGCGGTTGCAAGCAAAATGCGCTGATTTTTAACGTCTGCTTCAAGCACTCTAGCACCACTGCAGCCCACCGGGTCCCCATCCGACCTGCGGTTGCCAACGCCGAGGGTGGTCTCGGTGGTGTTCGGTGGTGTCGACGGAACTATTTCTTTGCGGCGAGGGAAGTCCATCCCGTCTACTACTAGAACCGTTTCGTCCCCCCTTCATCTGCTCTCCTGTATTCTCTTCCTCTCTTCCTTATCCTCGGGACCTCCATCTACGATACCCTTTGATCAAATAGGCAGACAAGTGTGTTCTCCCCACCCATCCCCCACGTACGCTTCGCTCGTTCCCTATCAACGCCACTGTTATCTCGTGGCTTGACTTGCCTCACTTTGTGACTCTCTTACTCTTCGCGTTTTGTCCTCGAAATGCAATCAAAAACCCCTGATGCCGTTTCAGTGGTTAGATGCTTTTTTTTTTCCTTTTTTAATTATAAATTTCGCCTCAGCATTGGATGATTTCGTCGCTAACTCGTTCGACCTTTTTTTTTTTTAATCAGGCCCCTGTACCTCTAGTACTTTTACCAGTGCTACCCCGCGACCCGCGTCCTCCTCGTTTGCTTCTACTACCCCGCCAAAACTTTCCTTACAACCCCGCCATCGCAACTTTTCTTCCAAGCCACCCACCGCCAACATGACTCGATTGACCGTTGACACCATCAACCAGCACGTCGTTGCTGCCAAGTACGCCGTCCGTGGCGAGCTTGCTGTCAAGTCCGAGGAGTACCGCGCCAAGATCGCAAGCGGCAACGCCGCCGACCTGCCCTTTGACCAGGTTATCTCGGCCAACATCGGCAACCCCCAGCAGCTCGACCAGAAGCCCATCACCTTCTTCCGCCAGGTCGCCAGTATCCTTGAGAACCCCCAGCTTCTCGAAAAGGAGCAGGAGCTCGTCAGCGTCCTTGGCTACAAGCCCGATGTTGTCGAGCGCGCCAAGTTCCTCCTCAGCAAGGTCGGCTCTGTCGGTGCCTACAGCGCCAGCACTGGTGTCCCTGCCATCCGCGACAGCGTCGCCAAGTTCCTTGAGCGTGAGTCTTTTCCCTGTCGCCATAGTTGTTTTACTCGTTTTATGCGCAAAGGATGTCCATTGAGCCATTTGCGGGCTTTTTGGGTTGGTTTTTTTCCTTTGCGCCATGTCGCTCATCCCACTTACCCTTTGGGGTTGAACCGTTCCACCATGGCTAACTCCTCAACCCAACAGGCCGCGATGGCTTCCCCGCCGATCCCTCAAAGATTTACCTCTCCGCCGGTGCCTCGTCCGGTGTGAACACCCTCCTCCACGTCATCTGCGCCGCTCCCAACACCGGCATCCTCATCCCCATCCCTCAGTACCCTCTCTACACTGCCACTCTCTCTCTCCTCAACGCCACCTGCGTGCCCTACCTCCTTGATGAGTCCAAGAACTGGGGCACTGACTTGAACACCATTCGCACTTCCTACGAGAAGGCCAAGGCCGAGGGTGTCGACGTCCGATGCATCGTCATCATCAACCCCGGCAACCCCACTGGTGCCTCTCTCCCCGAGGAGGACATCCGCGCTGTCCTTGACTTTGCCAGCCAGGAGAACCTCGTTGTCATGGCTGACGAGGTCTACCAGACCAACGTCTTCCTTGGCAAGTTCCACAGCTTCAAGGCCGTCCTCCGCCGTATGCAGCAGGAGAACCCCGGCAAGTACGACAAGGTCGAGCTGGCCTCCCTCCACAGTGTCTCCAAGGGCATGGTTGGCGAGTGCGGTCACCGTGGTGGTTACTTCGAGCTCGTCGGCTTCGATGCTGAGGTTGAGGCCAACATCTACAAGTTTGTCTCCATCATGCTCTGTGCCCCCGTCATCGGCCAGTGCATCGTCGAGCTCATGGTCAACCCTCCCCGGGAAGGTGAGCCCTCGTACGAGCTATACAAGCAGGAATACGACGGCATCTTCAACGGCCTCCGCGACCGCGCTAACGCTCTGCACAAGGCCTTTGAGCAGATGGAGGGTGTCGAGTGCGGCGTTCCCCAGGGCTCCATGTACCTCTTCCCCACCATCAACCTCCCTGCCAAGGCCCATGAGGCTGCCGCCGCTGAGGGCCGCACCGCCGACGAGTTCTACTGCATGCGACTCCTCGAGGCCACCGGTATCTGCGTCGTCCCCGGTTCCGGGTTCGGCCAGAAGGAGGGTACTCTGCACTTCCGCACCACCTTCCTTGCTCCCGGCACCGAATGGGTTGGCAGCATTGTCAAGTTCCACAACGAGTTCCTCGCAAAGTACCAATAGATGCAAATACAAATGGAAAAGGAAAGGCGAACAGAGTTATGAAGAATATGCATTTTTACGCGCAAAAGAAAGAATAAGCATAGTTGGATTGGTCAGCGTTGGATCACATATAGTTATAGAACGACGATCGCGAATTCATACCCCCACACGATCAGTTTCAAAAGCTCTCCCCAAAACTCCGTGTTCTTCGTGCTACTTGGTTCGGGCCAGCATATCCCCGAAAATACGCATTCCAACGCCAAGACTTCCGTAATAGTGCAAGCCGGCCTCGTAAGCGAGGTTTCACTTAAAAATAGACGGTTACAATGTTGTCTTCCGGGACCCAGCCAAGTCTATTAACGCACCGGCTCGTCTAACCTGTATCATACAGTTGAGTAGGTAAAGCGTAGCACATAACTCCCTCTCTATTCTCACCACGCGGAATTATCAAAAAAGACATTTCTCGTTATCCCGCTTCCTAACGTTGCTCCTTCCAGGTTCCATTTATGCCCTCTCGCTACCTCTCAATCTCACGGCCTGGCCGTACTTTTGCAGCTTGGTAATTAGCTGATCACCCTGTCGTACAACATCCTGATACTGCTTGTTCTTGTCATCGGGCCGGTTGGTTTCAATGACACCCTTGCCAGTAACACGGTCAATGGTGCAGGGGATTCGGCCAGCGGCAATAAAGCGAGCAAGATCACTGTAGGAGTCCAGTCAGTACATTTGTGATGCAAATAAAACGATTAGGAATGCGACTCACCGGTCCAGGAAGTCAACAGTCACGCCAAAGTCATTGGCCATGCTCTCTAAACCGACGACTCGGTAGCTCTGCAGAAGCTGCTGGTAAGCACGAAGACGCATCTCACGAATGAACCAGCTCTTGTGCTCATGCAGGTAACGGTCCTGGTTGAGGAACTGCTCCTCAACGCTGGCGAGTGACTGGAAAAAGGTCTTGTAGTTGCCGTTGTAAAGGCTGCTGACGAGCAGGGCAAGAGGGCTGAAGTCGATGGCAAGCTCGGCCTCAGGCTGGTCGGAGCTGGTTCCAAGAGTCGTCAAGTTGACAGCAGTCGTGGCACCGGCCTTGGGAGCAGGCGGCTCTTCTGCGCTGGGGCCTGCACTGAGAGCGCCGCTGAGCGCAAGAAGCTTGTCCTCACCATCACCCAAAATAGCCTTGATCTCGGGAGCATCAACAACCTTGGACTTGAAGTCAACCCTCTTAAGCGAGACAGAGCCAGCAAGGACGGAGTAGACAACGAGGTTGGAATAGGTGCAAAGCTCATAGCTGGTAAAGGTAGAGAGGGAGTCGAGCAGCAGCGGGGCGGCAAGGTTATGAGAGCGGAGTGTAAGCAGGTGAAGACCTTCGTAGGCCTTGAGGCGGTTGCGGCGATCCCAGTCACCTCCAGTCTCAACAAGTGTTTTGGCCCGCTCAACATGCTTCTTGACGAGAGGCTTGTCGCCGTAGAAGAGACCCATGCGTATTATGGCAAGGACGAGATCGATCTTGCTACCTAGGATACCGGTCTTCTCGAAGACGCTCTCGTAGGCGGCAATGGCCTTGTCCTATAGCAACTGTTAGTGACCAGTCAAGTTGAGTAGAGATAGCGGAAGGCATGCCTTGTCACCAACTCGAGCCCAGAACTCTGCGCGCTTGCCCTTGGCAGCAATGATTTCTGTATCACCAGCCTGCTCCTCAGCCTCATCCTCCTCCTTCTGGAACTCCTCAAGCTCGCGGTCGTTCTCCTCCTTCAGCTTGTTGTAGAGGCCCTCGTCCCAGGGAAGGCTGACGGTGGTGGGAGCAGGCTTTGTGGCGATCATGCCGACAAGGCTCGACTTCCTAGATAGCGGCCTGCCAGGAGCGGAGGCGCCACCCTCGCCGATGGTGTTGAGGATACCGTCGATGGGGTGGGCAAGATAGCGGTAGAAGGGAGCCATCTTGTCCTGGGCGATGGCATCTTGAAGAGCCTTTGCTGCGGTCTGTTGGGCGGTTTTGGAGGCATAGGCGTTTGTGAGGGTGAAGACGTGCTGCGAGAGAGGCAGCAAGGGCCATTTAGCGTACTGTGGATCGGAACCCATAGTGGCGGGCAGAAAGGTGCAGACGGGAGGAGGAGGTTCGAAAGGACGAGAGCTCGTCAAGAGGAGGAGCTTTGAGGTTTTTCTATCGCTGTACGAGTCCGTGAATCGGGGCGAATCGGGTGCAGATGTGTGGTTGGTGAGGGCGATGATGGATGACGAGGGAAAGCTTGGAGCTGTGTGAGGTTGACAAAGACGGTGTTGTTGTTACTGCTTGTAATGCGCCAGAGGCCAATGGAAGCTGAGTGGTCCGGGCACCCAAGCCCGCTGCAAGGCTCAAGGCTACAGCGGGACACGCACTAGCTGGAGCTTCGTTCCTGAGCAAAGGTACGTACCCATGAGGCTGTTGTGCTCTAGGGTAAGTGCATGAACAGGCAATCCATTCAAATCATCGCCAACTACATAAAAACCCAACCGCTAAAAATAGAAAAACTGTTTTTTTCTTCTTCGGATTCTCTTGGGCTGGTATGGTCAGAGAATGTGTCAATATCACTTGTTGTTGAACGCTAAACGCACTGTCTTCTAAAATGGTCTCTTTCATGGACAATCTCGTTATCCGGCCCGAATAAGTTTTTTTGCATTGGCGAAGCCTACGGCTAATAAAATAGTAAGAGATTCGTTAGGATTGTATTTGTGCAATGCAAAATGACGTTAATTCTTCCAACTCACTTGTTTTCGCAACAACCTGAAAAGTAGAGAAACAAATCAGCTGCTTTTCCCCGTATACGAGGGAACCACATGAATCAGGAGTGTTTTAAAACATCCATTGCCTAAAATTTATAGCTCGAGGTCACGACGCAGGATAGGAAATGATTATGTATTCTCGGACTCGAGAAGATAAGATCAACATTGGTATCCCTCGGTTTGTTTCGGGGTTGGAACAAATTGCACGGCGGAGAAAATGCCTTTCCATTTTTTGGTCACCGTAAGAAAAGAACTGAATTAATGGATTCCCGAACCGATGGTTACTGTTATTATTTATTCAGTATATATTTCCTAGCGACTGTTATTTTGAACCCGAAATGCCTTCGCGCTTTGGCAACACAACGTTTGAGGTTCGGTAAACCCGAAATGTTGTGAAGAGCAAGTGGTTTTTGCTCCATGGGAACGCCCAACCAGAAATTGATTACTCAACCATTTGGGCCGTGGGATTCATGGTCTTCCGAGCATAAGTAAAGAAAATACCTACGGTGTACAACTTGCCAGTAACCATATCGGAATACAATCCAACCCTTGAATGATACTGGTGGAGGTACTTCTCCATCGCACTTGCTGCACAACATCAATCTTGGCAAACATAATGACAACATCTAAAGGAAAAATAAGCCTAAAAAAAGCTCAAATATTATTCTAAAGTAAACATGTTTAGTTAGATATTATCTTTATTTATTTCAGCCGGAAATACTGAGACGTGGAGTCTTTTTTGGAGGGTACTATGCAGTAAAATATCGAACTGACCATCCTTTAATGGTCATATTGTATACTCTCACTGCACATGCTTATTAGATACTGACCCCTGGCAGATTAGTTTAGGTTCGTTGAGTTTGATCATCTCGTTGAATACATGAACGGAGTGCACATCGTCGAAAAATATGTTCTCAAAGGAATTTCAGTTTCGGATGTTCCAGCGCATAACTTCCGATCTCGTCTTCTAATCGGCTTCGGCCAAGCGAGAACAGTTCCTCACACCCACCTGAGTTGGGCAAAAGGATGGTCAAATGTTTCGATCGAGGATGAGTGCGCAAGAAATTTTGAGGTTATGGATTCCTTGGTTACGGGATGGAATGTGGATCACCCACGGAAACAGTATTGGAGACGCTTCCTCGCTAGCGACGTTGACAAGCTCAAACTTCGAAAAAGAACCCTGGATGGGCCCAAATCGCATGTCAGGTGTATACATGGAAGATCAAACAGGTAGCTGGAAAATGGGCCTGTGGTTGGACTCAAGCCTAACCCTAACTTGCGCGTCTCAAAGGGTATTGGAGCGAGACAGCCCTAAGGGCAGCCGAAGAAGAAGACAAAGAGGACTGGGCAGTGTTGGGATGGGTGCATGTCTATTACTGGTTGAAATTCTGTGTCGTTTTTCCATGTACTTATTGTTTTAATGCAATCTTCACGGGTTTAGTTCTTCAACCTATCACTTTTCAAGCTGGACGACTCCGCGGTGCTCTGGTAGCTATCTCTTGCGAGACGTGTTATAGTTGTATGTGAAGAGAAAACTGGTTTAGTTCCAGTCTGATGCCACTCTAAAGCCAAGGTAAATTTCTCAGTTAATTGCAGATTGGCATCCATGTGAATACGAAGATGTCTGATCAACCGTGGTAGACCTGCCATGGCGCTATCGGCTTATTTCGCCGATGGCCCAATCAGAGCGCTGAAAAGGCTCCAAATCCACTGCGCCGGGGGTTTGGTTGAGCCTGGCCCACCACGGACCCTCACTCTCCCAGTCTTTCGCAACCAACTTCAGCTTGCTCACCCGCGCTCAACTCATCATCAAAACCATCCTTTCTCGTCTTGAACCCATTTTACCTCGTCTCTACAACGCATGCACCGAACAAAGACCACTTAAAACTGAATCCTACCACACAATGGGCAGATCTAGCCCCGACCCGTCAGGCGATAGGTCTGGCCGCAAGCGCCGTGCCGACGACGAGCCCCAGGACGACCTACCCCAGCCCTACAACGCAAAGTCGCTCCAGCCCGCGAAGCGACGCGCCGTATCGCCGTCCGAACAGCCTCGCAAGCTCAAACGCCCCGGTGCGCGCGCACGATTCTCAGAGGCCGAGCGTGAGGCTATCCGACAGCGCCAGGTCGAGCGAGAGCGCGGGTCTGTCGCTGCTCAGACCTCACATGAGGAGGAGGAGAACAGACTCCGCGGGAACCACGATGTCGTGAGACAACACTACAACAATGTTCCCGAGCGAGGCCGCGACTGGCGAACCAGGGACAGCAAGATCAAAGGCCTCCGCGTATTCAACAACTGGATCAAGAGCTGCATCATCCAGCGTTACTCGCCTGACGAGGACCACACTCCCGGCTCCCGCGAGATGGGCCGGTCCAGCGACAAGGAACTCTTGGTGCTTGATGTCGGCTGCGGGAAGGGCGGCGATCTCAGCAAGTGGCAGCAGGCCCCGCAGCCAATTCAGCTCTACGTCGGCCTGGATCCTGCCGATGTGAGTATCGACCAGGCCCGCGAGCGATACAGGGCTCTCAGCTCGCGTGGCGGGCGCGGCGGGCGAGGAGGGCGTGGACGACCGCCCCCGAGGCTGTTTGATGCCCGGTTCCAGGTCAAGGACTGCTACGGGGAGAGCATTGAGGATGTTGAAATTGTCCGCCAAGTCGGCTGGGACCCCTCGCCTATGAACCGCCGCGGTTTTGACGTCGTCAGCATGATGTTCTCCATGCACTACGCTTTTGAGTCGGAGAAGAACGCTCGCATCATGCTTCGCAACGTGGCCGGCGCCTTGAAGAAGGGTGGCCGCTTCATTGGCTGCATCCCCAACTCGGACATCCTCGGCGAGCACGTCCGCAAATTCAACGAGAGGGCTGCCGCTAAGCGTGCGGCCAAGGAGGCCAACCCGGAGGAATCTACGACACCTCCCGCCGAGCCCGAGGACGGCGAACTCGAGGAGGGTGAGGCTGAGCCCACGGCTGAATGGGGCAACAGCATCTACCGCGTGCGCTTCCCCGGCAAGACGCCCGAAGACGGTATTTTCCGCCCGGCCTTTGGTTGGAAGTATAACTTCTTCCTCGACGAGGCCGTAGAGGAGGTGCCCGAATACGTCGTGCCCTGGGAGGCGTTCCGTGCCCTGGCTGAAGACTACAACCTTGAACTGCAGTTCCACCGCACCTTTCCCGAGATCTGGGAAGCCGAGAAGGACGACGCCGAGCTTGGTCCCCTGAGTGAGCGCATGGGCGTCCGCGAGCGCGGTGGTGGCCCTCTGCTGGTGTCAGACGAGGAGATGGAGGCCGCAAGCTTCTACATTGGTTTCTGTTTTTACAAGGTTTAAGGGAGCAGTGGTCAGTGGTAATTTTTACAGGCCTTTATTTTCCTTTGCATATGCATATGTGCGAATGCAAGGCTTTCTTTTTGTGTGTTGGGATGGATCGCTGGGGTTGGGAAAACATGGACGGAGTGCGGAGAATGACGAGAACGAATTGCGAGGTTCAACCAGACGAGAGAAGAATAAGGTGGCATTTGCATCATTAAATCCTAGTATGCGACTAAAAAAAAGTTTACGACGGCAGCCGGGTATCATAGTCTGGCCTCAATGAATGGCGAAATTAAAACTCCTTATCATGCTGAAAATTCCTCCTTCTGAATGTAGATCCCTGTCCCGGAACATGTGCTTTACTTTGTGGACAAAATGGCATTGAGTGGCGTTTGATGTGTGACTGAAAACGAGTGTGTCGTATTCGATTATGGTGTCGTTGAAGATGCGTTTACTTTCCTTAAGCTAAGGGGGCTTAGACGGCGTTTGTAGCACGCCGCCATATCATCAGGGCAGCAACACCGGCACATGCAGTGGCCCCGAGAGCCACGTAGAGACTGGTGCGGTCCGGTCCCTCGTCGTTGTTTTTGGGGAATGCTGTGCTAGGCGTAGTGGCAGCATCCGCAAAGGCAACAAAGAGCTCACTAATGCTGCCCCAAGTGACGCTTACGTGGAGGGGGAGGCTCATGTTTAGGGATGCAGTGTACTGGTCCGGCTGGAGCTCGCAGCGTTGGTTGGTCTTGTCCTTATCCGCCTTTAGAGCGGTGTAGATGGACGGGAGTTCGTCGAGGTGGGGATATTTTGCACGGATGTCGACAACATGAGAGAATGAGTCAGGGTCAGATGAGTCGTAGGTGTAGCAGATGAGATCACATGCATCCATCTTGGCCTGGTTCTCGAGAATTGCGGGTTCTAATTCACCGAGCTCTTCCAATATCAAGTACACCTGCTTGCCTCCCGGAAGCTCAACACTGTTGACTGCTCGACGCGGCTTGATTGTGGGGCGATAGAGACCCTCGAAGGGGCGGTTTAGAAAAGAATCAAGGAGGGCAGACTTGCCTGCACCTGAAGAACCCAGAACATAGCCAAGGACAACATTACGTTCTACGCGACCGGGCCGTCTTCTCCTTTTGCGCGGCTTGGTGATCTTGAGAGCGGCGGTGATGGGATCTTTAGCGTTTGGCGGCTCAAAGCCGAGATATGCCAGGTATTCGATGGTGGTTTTTGGTTCAATGAATGTTGTCATGCTCCACTGAGCAAGCCATCCCTGCAAGGTGATATGACCGGCCTCGTTCCTGACGGTGGACGATGGGAAAGACGAATCTGTCCAAGAAGTGGGAAGTCCAGGGGTCGGTGTAAACAATGCCTCGAGCTCTTCGTCATTGAGACCGCCATCATTGTCCTTGTCGAATAGCAAGAAGAGGTCGACAAAGAAGCGATACCCGGCTGGGCTCAACTCGGCAGATGAGTACTCAGGGACATCAAACTTTGGTCGGATAAACTTGTCCTCAAGACTGAGGCTGTCAGTGTAGTGGTATTTGCGGAGAATGATCCATATGGTTTCGTGGCGTCCCTTTTCGGCGTACAGCTTGTTGAGCTGCAGGAAGCCGTTTAGATCAATTCCTTTGTCAAGATGGGACTCGGGGAGAGACTTGGCGATGGAGAGCTTGATATTGTCGAGATCATCTGTGGTCAAGGGCTTGTCAAAAACTCGACCTTGAAAGTCACGCATCTCCTGCTCATTGAGGTATCCGTCTTGGTCCTTGTCGCAGAGGTAGAAGATGCGCTTGAGGGCATTGACACAAAGAGGCTTGAGATGACCTTCCTTGTAGTCAAACAGGGGTGCAATAGGGTGGGTGACAGCCTTTTGGCAGAGAAAGAAGACCTCGTTGACGTTGCGGTGCTCGCGAGCGCTGGTACGGATGCAGGAATCAATTTCACGGAACTCGGCCATGACGGGAAGCATCTCTTCTTCTACGACCTGGGGCGTGGTGCCCTGGCCTGCTAGATCGGACTTGTTTGCGCAGAGGACAACGGGGACATTGACGCCGAGAGACCGGAAGTAGGGCATCCAGAACAAAGCAACACGCTCGTAGCTGTAGTGATCGGCGTAGACGAGGAGAATGACATTGCATTTGCGGATTTCCTTGCGGAGAGTGGTACGATCTTCCGGGCGGGCAGAGGTATCAACAATGGTCGTGGTAATGTTTTCGGGGGTGCCGATGCTCGGGGGAATGGTAATTTGAGGTAGGACAGGCTGGATCTTGGTGGTGACGAATTGGTCCTTGACGAGCGATGCAATCAGGCTTGACTTGCCGGTGCTCTCGTCACCGCAGACACAGATACGCACTGTACAGGGAGACAGTTAGATGGTGGCCTTCAGGGGTGGGGGCGTAGAACGGAGGATATATTTGAACCATACCAGTGGCCATGATGCTTGGATTACAGAAGCTGCTGTCGTTGGGCGAGAGGCGGTGGGTTGGTCTACTGACGTTCCATGACCTGTGTGGCAGACAAGATTTGTACTGTGGCAGGACGGGACGCCGAGCTTTATGAGGAGAAACGAAGCTGGAGCCCGAGGAGAATCTGGCGCATTTAAGAGGAGACGGGAGGACGAGGAGCGTCTGAGACAACCGGCAGTATGCTGAGTTGGTAGGCTTTGGCGGGGGACTTGGAGGATGCAAGATGCAGCCGTCAGAGCTGGGAGCTAGGGTCGAAGAAAGTGACGCGCGAGGAGCATGGGTTGGGAGATCCCGCCACAGCACCCCTGCCTCGTGCGCTAGGGTGGCTTTGGCGGCGGAACGGCACGTACTCACATGAGGCCTCGGATTGGTTTGTGCAACGACTGGGTCAGAATATATATTTACTGCATTTCTCCCTGCTGTAAAATCTTCATTGCACTATTTATCGGTGTGGCGCAAGCAATTATGCTGGATACTTTGGCCTGCAATATGTTGTTTGGTACCGGTAGTTGAGCGGCAGAACAAGTACGGGATGCGCATGAAGTTGGAGACTAAGAATAAATAAAAATAGACGGTATAAGTATATTAAAATGGAGAATACAATCATCGAATCGTATGGTTTTATTTGCCTACTTTATTTTCTCTTGCAGGGGCATGGGAGATGGCTGTTGTGTGCCATGTATTCTGAGGCTCAGTGCCAAGGTTAAGAGCTGCATGCTCCCTTCCGATCAACTTGGCAAATTACGCAGGCAGCGCATTGCCAACGTGATATCATGACGGCTGTGGCACCCATTACCTAATGGGACTATGGAGGAGAAAGGAGCAGCAGTTTGTGCGCTCCCTCTCTGGTTGGCTGGCTAAATGAATAAACCGGATCCGGGTGGTATGGGGACTGGACGGAAGAGGCGCTGCTGCAGGCGCTGCTATACTGGTTGCACGTCAAACGGTTCAGCGACTCAACGACAGATGAGATGATGGCTGGGAGAGGAACAGCTGGGCCCGTGTTTGGATGCAACAACGTCCATGCCCATATCGCACATGGTGACAGGTCGCCAACCCAATTCCCTCGCGGTCCGTGAACCGAAAACCCCGTCGACAGCCCCGTCGCTAAAACCAATTACCCCACAACCTGGCCTCCTCGAGCGCTCCATTGTCACATTGTCTAGCCTATGCTCCCTTGACCCAATTCGCTGGATTTTACTGGCCTGGCCTCATGCCCACCTACCACCGGCCGTCTCAGCCCTCCCTTATCGCCCCAGATCAGTCCTGTCCAAACCCCAGACTCTTCCGCAGCGTCGTGTCAGAATAGGTAGGTAGTCTGGTTGGTTGGCTGCATGCAACATTCTGCCCATGACCGCACTTCGCTGTCTCTTGCCTTCTTCACTGTCTGCCCCAACCCCATGCTGTCGTTGACCGGCCGCTTGTCTCCTGTTCGCATCCTCGCCGTTTGTATATATCGCAGCGCCTAGGCTCAGCAGCACCGTCTCTCCGCAATTCTGCGCGCCTGCCTCGGTCAGCCTCCTCCGCACTTCCGCCCTCCACCCCTCCGCCGCGCCTTGGCCCACAACCACACCACGGATATAGTCAACCTGAGCACCGCCATCCTCCGACTCGACGATTCTAAATTGCGCGCCCAAGGCCGTCTTTCTCTGTCGCCCCGATCCTCCTCGACTGGGCAGCGTCCCCCGTAAACGTCCCCGCATCGCCACCATGTTGTATGTACTCGTCCAAGCCCGCATCGCCGCCGTCGCCCGTCGCGCAAACCAGAGCCCTCCGTCCCGCTGACTCGAGATGAACTTGCCAGCGTCCTACCCCCTCCGCCTCGGTACCCCTCCATGGGGGCGTACGGCGCCGGTGGTATCCATCCCGTTCCCATGATTGAGACGAACAATACCCTGTCGAATCCCGAAGGCCCCGAATGGCAGTTCCTTGTCGGAGAGGGTGAGTCCCCGATACACCAATTCGCATGCCCCATGGCCGTTGCCCGTCTTCCTGTGACACCGCGTCTCCGATATCGCGTGCTCCCGACCCGTCCGTTTTGCGACACGGTCGTCCGTCCGTCTTGGAATTTGCCTTGCCGGCTGCAGCAAGATCCACGAGACCCATGTGGCTGACCTGAAACTTACAGGAACCTACGTCCTCAAGGAGGATTTGCATCTTGCAACTCCCCCGCCGCACCCTTCCGAGGCGACCATTGTCAACCCGAACCCCCTCTCGACGAACCCGCAACCAGCTACCGCTGGCACTACCGTCTCTCTCATCAGCCTTGACCGAGCCACAGCCCCATTCTTCTACAAGGGCGTGTCCGCTACGACTCTGGCCCTGAGCGGGGCGCCTTCGAGTATTCAAGAACACCCCAACGAGAGCCGTTACTCGACCGAAGGTGGCATGAGCAGCGAGGATGGCCGAGCAACTTCAACTAGCGATGCTCCGGCTACCTCGATCACGTTCGGCTCTGCGCCTGCTTTTGGCGAGGGAAACTCGTTGCTCACGCAAGTGCAGACCAAGGATGTGAACAAGAAAAAGAAGCCCAAGAATAACATGACAAAGAGCAACTCCTCTTTTATCTCTCGTGTCATTGTCAACGAAGCCCTGAACCGCAAATTGGCAGAGCGGCCCAACGACGGCGTCTTTGCCTTTGCTAACATCAACCGTGCTTTTCAGTGGCTCGACATGTCTGTTTCCAACAAGGTATGAATGGAATTATTGAAGCGCACCGACATGCTCATCCTTGTATAACTAACAATTCCAAAGCAAGATTATCTGACCAAGATTCTATTTACAAAGGCTCATTGCCTGTGTCACGACGTGAACGCAGTTACGAAGACGGCGGCGCATATAGATGTCATTATGGGGTTTTCTACTGGCGAAATTATTTGGTGGGAACCCATTTCCCAGCGTTATACACGACTGAACAAAAATGTGAGATGCTGCCAAGGATGGAAGTGTGAAAGGAAATTGCTAACTGCATTCAGGGTGTGATCAACAGCACTCCTGTGTCTGCAATTCGATGGATCCCTGGCTCTGAAAATCTATTCCTGTCTGCCCATATGGATGGCTCCCTCGTAGTGTATGACAAGGAGAAGGAGGATGCACAGTTCAACCCAGACGAAGAGGCCTTGAACGGTCATGTCAATGGAAACGTAAACGGCAGCGAGACCGATGACATTGCCAACGGGGCAGCCCAGCTGAATGGGATCCGGATCAACAAATCAGTTCACTCCAAGAATCAGAAGACAAACCCCGTCGCCGCATGGAAGTTGTCAAATCACCGGACTAATGCCTTTTCTTTCTCGCCTGATAATCGACATCTGGCTGTGGTATCCGAGGATGGAACATTGAGAATTATTGACTATCTGAAGGAAGAGTATGGCACATCTTTATCGCATTTTGATGGTTCGCATACTTACCTGAAACTAGGCTTCTGGATATGTTTTATTCTTACTACGGCGGCTTGTCATGTGTTTGCTGGTCACCGGACGGCAAATACGTCTTGACTGGTGGGCAAGATGATCTTATTTCGATCTGGTCGGTATCCGAGTCAGCGTTGCTCGCGAGATGTCAGGGTCACCAGTCCTGGGTCTCGGCCGTTGCTTTTGACCCTTGGAGATGCGACGACCGCAACTACAGATTCGGCAGCGTCGGCGAGGACGGACGACTATGTCTGTGGGATTTCAGCGTGGGAATGCTTCATCGACCCAAGGCGGTATGTTGATAAATCTCTCAGGCAAAGCGAGTAGGCGAATCTGCAGCTAATCCAGGCCGATCTAGCAATCTGTGCGCCATAGGGGATCCATCTCATCACGATACACGACCCTGCAGCGGGCCGAGACAGGGAACACGACTAACACGCGGCTCCGATCTGATTCGAACGTTGAGGCTGAAGAAGAAGAAATGGCTATCACTCATCCAGTGGAGCCCCGTGCCAGGATCCCGATGCTGCCTCCTGTGCTGGTAAGTGTTGCCTGTATCTCTGGCCAAAGAGGAGGCGTGGGGGCGTGCGTCTGCTGGTCCACAAAACGCTGATGCTAACGGGGCTTCCGCAGAACAAGGTGATTGATACGCACCCGGTGTGCTGGTTGGATTTCACAGAGGATGCAATCACGACGAGCTGCAAATCAGGTGAGAAGCCGGACATCCAAGACTACATGACGCAAATAGTCGGCAACGTGGCAGATCTTTGTTCTAACACACAAACGCGAATAGGCCACATTAGGACATGGCTACGACCGGGCTCGGATCTGGCGGCGCCTGAAAAGGAGACGCAGGCCACGGCTTAACGATGACGACGGACGAAGCGAGTTGGATCTATGACGTGGATGAACAAGGACGGATGGGGGTCTGTTGATACACCGTGCCAGCGCGCGTACATACTTTTGTGGATTGTTCTTTCGATATTTTTGTGTTGGGGAGAATTTTGATTGGGACATGGTGAGGAGTTTTAAGGATATGCTTGTATGATGGGTGGGCAATCCACTTGATTTTGAACATGACACAAAATTCATACAAATAAGAGAGACGTCAGTGGCGAGCCATTTCAATAAGAGCCGCAAACCATAAAGTAATCCCTTCGGTGAGAGCCCACATGGCTCCGGGGCCTTATCGGTCAACAAAAAAAAAAAAAAAACTGGCCCAGCCCAGGCGAAGGCCGAGTGGTAGTATCAAATCTTGAAGCTCCACCACGCCTAATAATTTCCCGAGATAGGGTGTTCACGGTGAAACTTTTTTTGGTCTTTCCTAAGATGGTTGGAGAGGCGAGTAATTCCAGGATGGAGGGCTTGGCAGGAGCCAAATGAAAAAAAAAAAAGGCCAAGATATGAAACGCAAAAAAATTGTGGTTCGGGACAAGTCAATGGATGGAGTAGTGTTTGCGATGTGAGCAGTCAGGTTGACAAAGTAGAATAGCAGCAGCGGCGGATAATGGGCGTTCCGCGAACCAGGCCGGACCCGATGCCGGCGGATAAAGGCAAAGGCGAAGTCAGGCCAGCGGCGGGCGGCGCCTGATAGAGCCTGGGAAACGTGGGTGCGGTGCGTGTGCGTGTGCGTGTGCGATGCTGTGCGTAGCCGGTCTCCGGACGGCAGCCGGGAAGAGACGGAGCGGCAGCAGCGTGGGCAAGTGTGTGTGTGTGCCGAGTTGGCGAACCGGTAGTCAACGAGAGCCATGCATATTGCGTCTAATAAGAACTCGTCCTTTTTTTTCGTCCTGCTCTTAATCCACTACCTTGTTCCAATAGATACGTCTCTGTCATACATGGTGCATGTTACCCCTGGTAGGGAAGGGAGGGAGTGAGTAGGGGGTGCGAGTTGGCATCCCACGTCCAGAGGAGCCATGCACACCAAATGCAGATGTGTACCAGGGGGGGTGAGCCCAAGAGCTTTGATTTTTTTTTTTTACGATGCAGGACCAGGACGTCAGGACGCGGGCCGGGTGGGCCACACCTCATTCCACTCTCTGTAAGGCGGATGCTGCCGACCTTTGTTGGAGGGGGAGAGCGAGGCAACGTCGTCCATCATACGGTGGCTGGCCTGATGTCTCTGGCGCATTTTGGGGGTTGCGTGTGATGACCGCAACACCGCCGGGAGAGAAGCTCGGGAGATATGGCTGGGCAGCGTGGAGGGGAAAATATTGGTTTAATGGGGGGTTTGGTTTTCCCGGAATTTTCTCTCCCGTTGATTCCAGACGTTTGGGTGGTTGTGCAGCATGTAGGATGCATCGGCATCGAATGCTGGAAGCCTTCCCGCCTGTCGGTTGTTGAAGGAATGTGTGGCACACAACGCAACCTTCCACTACAGTATAACAATCACTACATCAAATGGAATTAGCGGTTATGGACAAAAAAAACAAGCCACACAAACATCACACAGTCCCTATGCCTCTTTCCTTTTTAGTGTTTCGATCCTCATCGTGTCTATCTGAATCCCGTGTCATGTGATCCCGCTTTACGAAATCACGTGAAGACGTGCTGTCATTGGAGCTGTCAGCCACACACACGTAGGGGTGCGCCACAAGCCGCGGCTGCAACCCGCGATCGCATGCATCCATGCTTCTGTTTGGATGAACAATAACACAAAGCGCTCCTGGAGGTGTCGGTGAGAATGGATGCTCAGGTCCGGCTGGTGCACTACTACCTCGACAATGACCTGAATGAAAATGCCTTCTTCGTCGCCGGGCGCCTGCTTGCCTCAGACCCAAAGAACCATGCCTGGGCTCACCTCCAGTCCCTTTCTGCATTGAGACTCAGTAAACATGCGCTGGCTGCAGATTTCAGTCGTCCCGCGGGGGTCACCGGGGAGCATCTGGGCTGCTCGTATGTCTTTGCCCAGTCCTGCCTGCAACTGAAGAATTATGCCCAAGGGATTGATGCCCTGAGCAAAGCTCGACCGCTCTGGAGCTCTCGAAAATACGGCGGTACGCATTTCTGAGGTCCCCCCCTGCGTCATGTATACAAGGTCATGAATCATCTGACACAGCATCTCCCTAGGTCATCAATCGCCACTTGAAAGGTTTAGCCCGGATTCCTCCGCGGTCAATCGCCTGCTCGGCAAGCTGTACAAGGCCTGCGGCGAGGGCAAGACTGCAGCAGCTTGCTTTGCGGCGGCACTAGAAGACAACCCTTTCATGTGGGATGCCTTCACCGATCTTTGTCACAGCGGTACGTATCAGAGCCCAGAGAAAAATAACAGCAACGCCAGGCTCTGAGTTTTTAGCTTACACGGATCACCAGGAACAACACTCCGTGTACCCAATATTTTCCGGCTTCGAAGGGACAAGCCAAAGAAGGGTAACATCAAGGTAACTCAAGATGAGCCAGAGACTTCGGATCTGCCCACGGCGCGTAACCCAAATCGGTTACGGAAGCCACTCAACCCGGCCCCTCCACCGACGTCCCAGTCGCCAGTCCACAACTCTGACATCACGTCTATTGCTGAGGATGACACCAGAATCGGGCCAAAGGGCAAAAAAGCCCAAACTAATCTGGCAGACTCACCGGTGAGCCAAAATTTGCCAGCTGCGAGGAAGCGAACCCGCGCCGGGCTGAACCACGCTTTGGTCGAGGCGCCGGAGGCACCTCCGCCCGCCTCGAACGGGAACAAGAGCAATAGTAACCTTGTGGCTGGCGCATCTTCCACCTCAACCCATTCCCGTGTTCCCCAACGAAGGAGCGCTCGGCTGATGGGCCGGGCGCCTGCATTCACGTCAACCATCGACACGCTCTCATCAAGCACCAGCGGCACTTCCCGGGTCAACCCGAAACGCTCAACCAAGTTGAAGGAGCCCAGCCGCCGCACGGAGAAGCTGGCGCCTGCTCTTTCGTCCAAGTCAGGAACTAGAATTCAGACTTCCGGGCCCTCAGCTGATCAGGATGCTGGCAGAGCAGAGCCTCCGCCAGCCACTCAAAAGCCCAAACGTGGCATCAAGGTACAGGACAATGCCAGCTCTGCGTCGCCTCCTCCGCCTCCGCCTCCTAGCGACGACCGCCAACTCGAGCCGCTTATTGAGCTACTGCTAAAGCTCGGGGGTGGGTATTACCATCTAAGTCGGTTCCAACCCAAAGAATGCCTCAAAGCCTTCTCAGCTCTGTCCGCGGAGCAGCAATCCACGCCCTGGGTTCTCTCCAAGAAGGCCAGGGCTTACTATGAGCTCATGTCCTACCAGGAAGCAAAAGTAATATTCCAGTCTCTCCGAACGCTTGCGCCGGCCTGGATGGAGGACCTCGAGCTGTACTCGACGGTATTGTGGCACCTCAAGGAAGACGTCACGCTGGCTTATCTGGCGCACGAGCTTACCGACACTCACTACTCGGCGCCACAATCGTGGTGCGCTGTCGGGAACTCGTTCGCGGTGCGGAAAGCCCATTACGAGGCCATCAGGGCCTTTCGACGTGCGTGCCAACTGACACCGCCTGTTGCGCAGTCGTTTTCGCTGCTCGGCTACGAGTGTATGGAAATGGAAGACTATAGCGAGGCCGCCTCCGCTTTCCGACAGGCCCTCGAGGTAGATCGCCGACACTACCCAGCCTGGGTCGGCCTGGGCCGGGTCAAAGAGAGGATGGGCGAAGGCGAGAACGCTCTTCAGTACTACCGCGGAGCTGAGAGGATCAACTCGAGCAATGCGGTGTTGATGACGTACATAGCAAGGGTGGGTGGGCAGTTTTCTCTCTCTTCCTTTTCTTTTCCGTCGTTTTGTGCGAAAATTGGCGATCGGTTAGCTGACCGCATTGATTAATCACCTAGGCACTTCAAGGCACTGGCATGCCTGGACTGGCCCTGGCCTACCTCCAACGCGGCCTTGAGCTCGACCCGCCCGAGAACATCCTGTGTCTGATCAGGATGCACACGGCCGGTATCCATATCCGCCAGGATGAGCCCGATCAGGCGCTGCGAGACCTCCGATGGGTGGAACACCAGGCCCCCGGCGAGGCTCGAGTCCACTTTATGCTGGGACAGGCGCATGCCTTGTCGGGAGAGAAGGGCAGGGGTGCTGCCCTCAAGTGTTACACGACTGCGCTCAGCTTAGCTCCGTGGGTAAGGCGTCGGCTTTTTGAAGAACCGCAGTGGATTCCTGATTGCTGACATGTTCGATATAGAGCGAGGAAATCAAAATGGCCATATCTGATCTTGACGGTCGTTCATAGAAGGGCGGGCAAGGGTAAAGTAATTCGGCGTCGGTGTTTTGATACGTCCTTGATTGAGATAATGATAAAAAACATAGATGGGCGTTTCTTCTTCTGCTACTTCTTCATTTTTATAGGCTTCTTTATTTGGACAGTAAGAAAAAAAAGCGGATTGTTTGCCTAGAGGCAATGGTTTATGCAGCCAGTTTTTGCTGTCTGGTTAATTGCCACTTTTACATAGCGCAATTGTACATGGACATACATTACACAAATCATCTTTTTTTTTCCGGGCGATAAGCCGGTGATCCGTCGTGTGTGCTTGCGGCTCGGCTGATGGAGATCCCGACTTTGACCGATGCGGGAACAAGGGCTCGGTCACGACATGGCAGGGAAGCGAGGAGGTAGGAACAGACGGCTTGGCTATCAGCTAAGCTAGTTCAAATGCCGGGCCAGAGTGACCTATGGTGCAGGCTCAAACACGCACAACGAGATTCACATGCATGAGCAACGGGTCTGACCGGTCATGCATTCCCCTGGGTATCAAAAGCCGATGCTAGGTATGGATGACCACGAACCCTGATCTTCAAAGGACTAGTAGGCGTGCTGCCCAGCTAAACTGCGAGTTAGCTCCCTTTTGGTACGTCCTGAGCCCACAGCGAGAAGGGGGCCCATTACAGATGGAACCCGCGGACGCGAATGAGGCCTGCTAGCCTGGCTTGATAACATGACAACTGAGCCCTCGTCGTTCCGAGAGCAATGGAGGAGCCCATTGTTACCCGTTGGTATTGGCCCGCCGCCAAACCCGCTGCGAGGAGGCGGCGAAAACAAGTCCGAAGATGAGTGGATCGAAGAGAAGCCAAAGCTAAAGGAGCCTGGACAGGGCTGAGGCCATTGCGTTTCACCGACGGAATGGGACCCATCTGGCTTGACCCATCTCGGTGATGGAGACGGCCTCCCAGAAGAGAGGGTCTGCCAGGGCGGGACGAGGCATAAAAAAAATTCAATCACCGCCATCGCGGACATGCAAAATGTGGTCGGGCAAAAGCCTCCGGGGAGAAACCAGTATCACCACCACGTCAACGTGGGTAATGCGTACGTACAAGGAACTCCAGTCGTGATGATTCTGGCCGAGACTTGACCGGTTGAGCACTTCGCTTCGGAGCGTGGCTCAGAAACAGTTGACCCGCACAACAACCAAAAAAAAACACGAACGCATGCGGCGGCACAGAAAAAGTCTGGGCCACGTGCTTGAAACGATACAAGAGACAAGGCAAAACAAACAGGAGCACATGTGTGTTCAGCTACACAGCAGCTTTGACATGCGCGGCTAGCCGAGACAGCTGTTGAGTTAGATTACTTAATATCTCCATAAGGGTTGGTTGTTGGTGCTGGCTCAACTGCGGCTTAATGGCAGAGGTTTGTGGCGACGCCATCGACACTAAAAAGGGTCCGTATTGGGGCTCATGCAACGGGAATAACGCACCTTAAAGCGGACCGCACGCATTAGCCGAGTTTGCGGCCGCAAGGTTTCAAGCCATTATGTACATGATATATCAAGTCTTCTTGCGCGCACTCCCCTGACACGAGGGAATTTGCAGCTCGAGGCTGGCTGATAAAAAGTGGAAGACGCCATCCATAGCGAAACCTACGGCCCATGCACGCATCTACGATTGTGATTCATCGGGGCAAGCCCCTTTGATTGTCGCTTTGAATTTTTCGCGCTTAATCAAAGGTTATCTGGCTTGCGAGATATTGGTGTGCGTGCATGTGCGTGCGGTTTAATTCCAAATCGCATCATCGGATAGAGAGAAATGTGACGGCTGGTGCTTGTGACAGCGACACCGGCGTCTAACCCTGGTTGATGATTCACGGCGGCCAATCGCTCCCTTTGAGGAAGCCAGGCACACAGCAAAGAAAAAGAACCGAAAAAGAAGAAAGAAAAAAATGCCGTGCCGCGTTCCCTGTAGGTTCCTGGCCGTGGAATCGGACGAGAGCGAAAATCCTATGCGAGTGGAATCCCTGCCCTAGAGGCTTGGCTCTGCTCTTCTGTGTAGCACAGTTTGAGACCTGCAGCGGGACTGCGCGACCAGGAGCCCTGACCCCGAACCGTCTCGCGCCCGCCCGTTTGACGGTTACCATTTGCCCGGCTAAATGGTATTCCATCAGCCCTGGAAAATAGGTGGCGAGACGAGGCCGAACGAGCCTAGCCCAGTCCCGTCCTGTCCAGTCCTCCTCCTGCTAGGGCTTCAAGATAGAGCGTGAGAGCTGAAGTCCCAGATTCCGGGTTCCAGGTCCAGATGTGAGTTCCAGTTCAGTCCGGACCAGCGCCAGTCCAGGGGTGACACAGCCCGCTGACCTTGGCTCACCTTTGGACAGCACACGTTGATAGGCTGGTGCGTGGTTCGGTTGGGAGGAGTGTGCGTTGCTCTTGGCGCAAGGGGTGTGTGAACCTCGTTGGCCCCTTGTAACAGGCTGTATGCAGCAGTGGTGTTGCCGATGCACTGGTGATCCTGCGCCTCGACCAGCAATGAGCAGTTGCAATTGCAGCTCAGTCGTCAATATCAAGCATTGCCAACACAACCCAAGACATCATCCCGCACTTTGTTCTCACAACTTGGCCAGCTGACACATATCAGCATGACGCACCATGTTCCGTTTCAAAGGGGCTTGTGTTTCTGCCTGCCACGCCATATGTGGTATCCCAATAGTCACTTGTCTCAGCTCACGGCATCAAATAAGTCTCGCATGAGGCTTCAGACTTGCTCTGCTGATGGGTGTATTGATATGTCAATGTCTTGTCTAAAACCGCTTAGACGGTGACGGATGAGCGGGTTCCCGAGATAAGCAGATCACACAATACCCTAATTGACGATAATCTGGAAGAGGCTGCGGCAGGGGCATGCTAGCTCAGGCAGCTAGGACCAGGTCGGAACCCTATGCGAAGCGAAGGGGCAAGCTATCGTGAGATTTGGGCTTGAGGGTGAGGATAAGGGTGGCACGGGGGCGGCATATTCGTTATCAGTAACGGTAGGTGCTTCGGTGTGCGCCCAACTGGATGATGAGAAGCCCTCACACAACGGTTTTTCTGACCATTTTGCGCCCACGGGACCCACGAGCAGGGACCGCTCCAGGCAGTGGGACACCGATACGGGGCACTCTATCTTGGTCCTGTCATTGCCATCGGGAGGCTTAGGCGTGGGCGTGGGCGTGGGCGCATGGCCAGCTGTCTTGTGGTGGCCTCTGCACTGCCTATTTAGTCGTTTCTCGTCCTTTGACATGTGTGCCGCACATGCGTTTGCTCCGTCCATGTGCTTCCGTGGTGCGTGCGTGCACGCAGTTCTTGCGTGGGCGTGGGTGCGTGGGGGGCTATTTCGGTGAGTTGTATGGGCACACCAGCGGCGTACTGTCGGCATAGCCCGCCCCCTTTCCGACCTCTCTATGTCACAACTGCGATGTCGAGTTCCAAGAAGGACAGGAGGAGGCGCTCAATCCACAGAAGTAATCAATGTTCCTGGATCCTTGACGATCGAATGACTATGGGACCGGCAAGGATTGCACCGACGAAACCAGGGCCCGGCCGAGAGCATTCCTGTCGGGAATGCCCATCCGAGATGTTTGCCTCCCTCAGCAGCTTCTCTTGGGCTTCCTTTGCTTCGCTCATCCCACATGTGCCTCGCTCTTGGCAGTCTCTTGTTTCGTTGCAACAACTGAGCTCCACTTGAACCCTGGGCAGTCACCCTTGGGAGGTCCCGCCTTGATTCTGATGTTCTCTGTTCCGGGGTCCCACCACCGAGACGCCAGCCAGTACGTAGCTCGATGGATGATGCAGGGTTGGCAGGGGTTGGGTGGCTGCAGCAAGGTTGTCGGGAGAAAAAGCTTCTATCGGGCTTCGATAGCACGATTCATGGTGGCTCGTCATGGTCCTTATCCAACCACACGTTGGCCATGAGCCGGCGTGTCCGCCCCACCACCACCACCGGCATGACGACCCTGTCGTGGATTGTTGCTTGTGCCTGTGTGCCTGTGCCCTGTTCTCTGAACCTTTTTTGGTGACTTGAGCCACCGAGCCAAACCTGAACTGGGCAATAGCTACCGCTATTCGGGAGAGTTAGAGTCCCGACGCAAGCACCGACTACCGTGTATTCGGTTGATTCTCGCCGCTTCTCCCTTCACCGATGCTCCATCGAGGCGCACGGCACGGTAGTAATCGAAGCCAAGCCGTCATTCAACCCGCCACGCAGGTGGAGAGAATGACAGAGTTCAAGTCAAGAGTTGGTTCCAGGCACCCAGCCGTCTGGTAACGAAGCACCGAAATGCTCCGTTTGTCCCGGCATGTACGATACGGACGGATCCTTGTCGTGAATATGCAAGAGCACGTTCTATATGTATCGCTGCCATCAAGATACACAGCAGCCGTGATCGACTGCCGGTTCGCGAATTGGCTGAGCGTGACGGTGCCCCTGAAGCATTAATTTTGGTCAGGCTAACGGCCCAGAGTCATGGGAACCGAGAGTCTGCCTAGAAGACGTTTTTGGATTATACTCGTCACTATTGGCAAGGTTGCACCGCATCAAAATGAAAAATGTGCTTGAGGCTAACCGGCCAGGCGAACCAAATGTGTGGGTGGGTGAGCGAACAGAGCCCAGGCAGACAGGCACAGAGCAAGGGCGTGTGGTTTGTAATCGATAATGCCCTGTTTGCTTCCACTCCTGCTCCACTGCTCCCACTCCCACTCCCCTCCTCTACAGATCTTCCTTCAATGGGCTGAACTGAACTGGACTGACTTGATTGATGTTGTTCCTGTACGGATGCGGCCACCCTTTTTTTTTCTTGTTGACCTTTTGCACGAATCCAAACAGAGCCTCTGCGCAGTCTGACATTTCGCCCGGGTATTGCCAATTAAGACCTCGCAGCATAAATGGCGACGCTCACCCCTGTATTTTAAACACCTGTTTGTTTTTGGCGACTTGCTTGACTCGGCTCAGCTCAACTCGAACCGGCTCCCTTGTTTCAAGCCCACCAGTCCGTCTCTTCGCCTTCGCGACTTGATTTGCGACCCAACGGGTCTTATCAGCAGCGACCCTCTTTTATATTTTTGTCACATCCAACAGGGTCCGTCTGGCTCCATCAGGCGTCCCCATCAAGCGGGCCATCTGATTCACCATCGGGTTCCACCCTCGCGCCGCTCTTGATCCCTCCCCTGCGACAAGAGAAGAACAAGACGACAAAGACCCTGCACGTCTGATCTCACTGTCTGCCCCACCATCACATCCAGCAAAGAGGCGCACCAGAGGCACAGACAGCCAAGTGGGAGCGCAGACGCACACACCCTCCCTGCACCCACTCACACATCCCGCCCCTCGTCGCCGCTGCCCGCCGTCGCCGGCTTTGCTCGTAGGTCGACTGTCGACTTTTTCGTCGTGTCGTGTCGTGGGATGCCATTGTCGCTGGCCCCAAATAAAACCGTGCCGGCCCTCCCCCCAAAACTCTCCCGGCTTCCTCAGACCTCTTTGTTTAGGCTGAGTCTCGGCCATCCGCATCTCAACTATCTCTACACCAGACTCCCCCACCATGCCGTCCTTTAAGCCCTTTGCAGCCGTCACTGGGCGCAACTCATACAGTCTCTTTGACATTCGGTAAGTTTGCGCGCCCTTGGCCTCTCGCCTCCCTCTCAATTCTCCATTCAAACATTAACACAGATTTCTCCCATAGGTTAGATAGCGATTTCATCGTTTTCAGAGGCAACGAACATGAATCGACAAGTCAACTACTCAAGGGCGTTCTCGTCCTCTGCCTGCAGTCGTCTCTGCGCATTGAGGATGTGCGCCTTCGCTTAATGGGCACCCTGCGACAATGGTAAGACTTTTAAAACCTTGAATTTTAGCAGCGCCCAAGAATGCTTGTTCGAACAAATAGCTAACGGTCCTCTAAAGCTGGTCTGACCCAAGAGGAAGTGCTCCGGGCGTTTCTGGCCAGAAGGTCGACAAGACAACCACAATTCTCGAGCACCGATGGGCTCCCTTCGTGGGAACACACGGCAAGAGCATGACTCTTCCCGCCGGCAACTACGAGTGGCCTTTCGAGTTTATGCTTCCTGGCGACACTTCCGAGAGTGTCGAGGGCATCCCCGAATCATCAATTACTTACAGACTCAAGGCCACCGTTGGCCGCGGCAAGCTCGCATACGACCTCCACGCCTACAAGCACCTGCGAATCATCCGAACTCTCGAGCCTGGCGCCCTAGAATTTCTGCACGCCATGAGCGTTGAGAACATCTGGCCCAACAAGGTCGACTACTCAATCGTCATTCCCCAGAAGGCTGTAGTCTTTGGAGGCTCTGTTGCTATGGAAATGCGCTTTACCCCTCTATTGAAGGGTCTTGAGTTGGGGGACATTACCGCCCGGTTGATGGAAGTCAGAGAGTGCTGCATTCAGGGAGCCTCTGGATTAAGCATTCGCGAACACCGAACAGAACGCGAGGTTCAGATGTGGAAATTCGCCGTGTCAAGGGAAGAGCACTGGCAGGACATGATTGAGGACACCGGCCAGGAAGGTTGGGCCATGACCAAGCGACTGGATCTCCCCAAGAGACTCCGCCAGTGCATCCAAGACCTCAACCACCACGGCATCAAAGTTCGTCATAAGATCAAGCTAACTGTTGCCCTCTGCAACCCAGACGGCCACATTTCTGAGGTGAGAAATAAGTACGCCTTTCCAGTCCCAAAAACGCTAACATGCGGGGTTGCAGCTTCGCGCCACTCTCCCAATTTCCATCTTCATCTCCCCCAACATGCCACTCGATGAGCAAGGCAACCTCGTCGACCAGTCACCTTCTACACCCACCGAAGAAAGGCTCGGCACCATGGCTCCTCCCGGCTACGGCGAGCACGTGCTGGACCAGCTTTACGAAGACGTCGACGTACATGGTTTCCAGACTCCCGCCATCCAGTCTGGTGTGAACAGTCCGTTTTACGCACAATCCCGGGCCGGTTCATCGGAAAACCTAGCAGCAGCCCTGACTCACAGCCGACCGATCGCACCTGCAGCCCTATCATCACGACTGGCGGACGTATCACTTGATCCCTCGCAGCGTAACACTTCATTTACGTCGATCCATTCGGTTTCTGGCTTCACGTCTGGCATCGCTTCCCCGACCTCGGCACCCCATGGGGTAGCTCCGCGATCGGAGCCACCCTCGTCAGGTGCCCTTACAAGAAGCAATAGCGCAGGAGAGGATTCATCACGCAATTCCGCTGAGCATGTCGATTTGGACCCCAACGAATTCCTGGAATTGAACAAGGTCCCGAGTTACCAGACAGCCGTCCGAACACCAGCACGATCAATGTCTCACTCTGGCAACGCTCAACTGCCCGACTACCAAACTGCACTCAGCGCTCCACGAACTCCTCCGGCACTGGACAATGTCCAGGACCCCCTAGGAACTATTTCCGAGGATCAGGTTGGTGAAGACCACATTCAACAGGTTCACCATGTTTCGCGTCCCACCAGTTGGATGGCGGGACGTTCCTACACCGACGACCCTTCTATCCACCGCAGAATGAACCTTGCACGAGATCAGGTCTATTAAATTGAGCGACCACTCGCAAAAATATACGGCGTTTTTCTTTTTCCTTTTATTTTATTTTATTTGCACTACTACTGGAGGCAACATTGGACATACACACAAATCAAAGCGATATTTGGAATACGGATGGCGTTTAAGGAAACTAGGACTAAAGGGATATGTTATTGTCCATGGGATCTCACATAAGGGTTATAGAAAGGGTGCAAACTAAGGATAACGATTTCAACACATGTGCTGGCGACACAGAACGAGCATGAGGGTAAGGAAACAGCTCGATTCATGCATTCCTTGTATACTAGCTTGATAATACCCCAGAGCACACTGAAGCTTACGCTACGACGGAATAAGGGAATGAAACTTTCCAATTCACAAAAACATTTGAAATGAAAATGGTGTTTTTTGAAGCGAATGGGTGATTAATTCGAGCTAACAATGAGGAGCGACTAAGGTGCTGTGAATCCATGCCGGATAGAATGGAGGGACCTGCATACGCTTGGGCCTCGAGAGCATCCGAGCTTGCCATTGACATGGCGGCGATGCAAAGGGACAGACGGGATGACGGACTGTACATCACCGGGGAGCACGTGCCTCCCGACGATTCCAGACGGGAAATGGCTGATGATCCCTTGGCACAGGCGAACGCCGCTCCCTCGCAACGAGCGCACAGTGGCGTGGTCCAGCGGCCCAGTGGTGTGTTTGCGGAGGCCGGCGATGCGTGACGGGGGGGGAAATGGCTGCCCCGCGGGGGTCCACGGGGAGGGGGGTTGTTTTTCAACGGGCTGCCTCTTAACGGCCATGGAGGGGGAGGACCACGTATCCCGTATCCCGTACTCGATACGGCACAGGCCTCAAGCACTCGGCGAGCGAACAGCGCAAAATAAAATAAAAAAACGTGGTGGGGGAAGGAAAATTGTTGGCTTGGCTGAAGTCGGGTCAGGTAAATTTGTCCGAGAACCCGTCCCCCCTCCCCCCGTCTTTAGCCTGCGAGTTGAGCCAGGATGAGAAGGATCAACCATTCAAAGGGGGAGGGGAGGGACTTGCCCAGGGTGTGGTTCGGTCTGTGCCTTACGTTGCACTGCTGCGTCTCATCACGTACTTTTTTCTTTCTTCTACTTCTTCTCATGCGCCTGGCTACCTAATCGACTATGGCTCGGTCTGCGTCTGGCCTGGACGGGCCAGAAGGAGAAGGAGGGGTGGGAGGCCCGCCCTAGCAGGCCGCTTAGTGCGGTGCAACCAAAGTGGCGTTGACGTCATGAGTTGGTTGCGATAGATGGAGATGGTGGTGGTGGTTATTGCTGTTGTTGCCCGTGCTGGTGGTGGAGCATTTTCCATCTAACTGCCACAGCGGGAGCTGGACAAAGCTGGAAGGGAAGTATTACGAAACTGCAACGAACGAAGTTGATGAATGAAGAGAGGGAAGATGCGAGTTTGCATCCATCTAATCATGGCAACGGTAATGAAATAGCATATGCAACCGCAACCACCCGCGTTGTCTAGATTGTTCGTCACAGACCATCACCACTGCCACCACCACCACCACTACTACCATAGTCTAGATCGACACTCGGTAGTTGTGACGATTATTTCTTCATCCAGCTCAGTTAGCCTGTCTAACAAACACGAAAAAAAAAAATTAAAAGCAAGCAGGGTGTCCGATAAGCCAATTGCAGTTGCTAAACGTCTTGTGATTCGGTCTCGTCTCGTGCGTGGGATGGAAACATCACCCGTCTTGTTGCACCGGTTCTTGGCGGCCGGCCCAGCGCGTTATAGGCATGAGGGACCTTAACCTCGCGCAAGCCAATGGCAGCGTCGTCTAATCGAGTCACCAAAGAGGTTTCAAGACAAAAGGAGCCAAGTTCTGAGACGAATCGAATCGTAATGAGCCACGCCGTCACCAATCTTACCGGATGATCCACCGTCCGCGCGGGTCTGCTCCACCTCTCTCCAAGGTTTGTGATGGTCTAAAAACGTCATTCCTCGCTCTCGGAAGTGTCTGGGTCATCGAGGCCATTTACACGTAAATGCGCCATTGCCAAGCGAACAGCAGCAGTCTTGTCCCGGATGCTCCGCATAACCTTTTTTTTTCTCGCTTCTCCCCTTGCGCGTTGACGCCCAATCGCCATTCCCGCGCGCCACCCCAACGGCCTAAACGAGAGAGCTCCCCACCTTCCCCTAGGATCCGTGATATGTACCCCTCCTCCTTGCTACCCTAACTTTAGCTCTCCTCATCCCTGTCAACCTGTCAATAATTAATTTAACCCGGAGAACCGTCGATACCGTCGCCCTTTCTCTTCGCATTCTTCCTCCGTCTTCGAACACCTACAACACTCAATCATCATGTCTTCCGTTACCTCGCCCATCACCTCGCTGGCCTCCAGGGCGACCACAGGTCTCAGCGCATTCAGCGACGAGGCCATCCCAGATGCCGATCCCACAACTGTACGTCGTCTTCTTCGCAAGCAACAACATGCTATGCGGCAACACGCGCGGCACTTCGGGGTGCTCGGAAGCCCGGCAGGACACGGTTTGGCTAATTTGTTTTACAGACTGCCGGTCTGCTCGCTGAGCGTCTGCAAGCTTGGAAGCATGCATGCGGCTACCTTGAGGAGTATGTCAAGGCCATGGAGAGAATCCATAACCATCAGGCCAAGGAGTATGAGAAGGCGCTCAAGGTCGGTTCAATCATGACTCCGTTTCCATGTTGGACGTGGAAGCAGCTGCTCCGAGATGTGAAACAGGAAAATAGGAATACGAGAAACTAACATTGACACGGCGAGCAGACCATTTCCAGTCCCCTGAGGGAGGGCCACCACTTTGACCAGAGCCTTGGAGGTATGGCTGGCTTCTTCGAGAACTTGCGCACCAACACCCAAGCCATGATCAACACCAACCTCGAGACGGAGCAGAGCATCAAGGGTTCCGTCCTCCCAATCCTCGAGCGTTTGCATAAGGAGATTAAGCACAAGGCCAAGGAACTAGCCCACGGCCCTCAAAAGGGTGCCAAGGAAGTTGAGAAGGCTCGCAACATTACGCAGAAGCACATCGAGTTGTTGGGTCAACACGCCGCCTCGTATGAATCTGCTGGCGGTCGCTTCCAGGGCCACGAGGACCCCTATGTTCTTCACCGCGGTGTCCTGCACCGCCTGAGCAACCAGGTCATTGCCGAGAACAATCACCGCAATGATCTTGTTGCTGTGCAGGCCAATTTCGCTGCGTTCGAGGCCCATGTCGTCGAGGTGATGCAGCAGGGGATTGAAGCTTTCACGCTGCTGGCTGGCGGGCAAGGAGAGAAGATTCGCGCTCTGCACACCGATGTGCTCGGGGCAGTCCAAAGGGTCACACCCAACTTTGAGTGGGAAAGTTTCCAGACTCGATGCGCGGACCGCCTTGTTGGGGCTGACGAACCTGCTCGCACCGTCGAAGGTGTGGTGTTCCCGAATATGGACCACACGGCAACCAAGCCCCTTATTGAGGGGTCCATGGAGCGCAAGTCGCGCAATAAGCTGTCATGGGGCTACTCGACTAGCTACTACGTGGTCACACCCTCCAAGTTCCTGCACGAGTTCAAGGACTCGGACAACGTGCGGGAAGACCCCAAGCCGGAACTCTCCATCTACCTCCCCGAGGCCATCATTGGCACTCCCAGTGGTGACAAGTTCAACATCAAGGGCAAGGACAAGGCCAAGACCTTTAGCAGCAAGCTTACAGGTTCATCCGAGCTCAACTTCAAGGCCCACACGGCGGCCGATGCCCAGAAGTGGTTCCAAATCATCTCCGGGTTCTGCAACGCCACCAGCTCCGATACTGCGGCCTCCTCTCCCGTCACGTCAACGCCCACGTCGCCCATCCCGACGAGCCCCAGCATCGGGTTTTCGGATAAGATTGACGACAAGATCAAGAGTCCTACCGATAGTCACAAGGCCCAAGAGGCAGGTGTCACGGCCGCCTCAGATAAGAAGGCGGAGGCTGCCTAAGACGGAGAGTGAGGCGAACGGTGGATTGGAAAGATTATCGAGCACGATGGGCAGATTGATTGCCCACGTATACTGACTCACTGGCCTACTTGCCCGCACCCCTGGCAGACGCCTTTGCAAACCACGTTCTAGAATTGCGGAGGATCTGCCAAAAGCAGGGCGAACGACCGGGGATAACGGGTTGATCCACGCACCTGGGTTGAAACGTGGTCGGCTAATAATGAAGAGATTGGGAAGGCGAAAATGTACTCGGCGTATGGCACAGCGATCGCCCAATTCATGTTGAAAGACGTCCCCTGCATGACGTCTTGGAGATGGTTGGGACCGGGGTTCTCGTTGGGCAGTTCTTGTGAAACAGTTTGCTTTTTGCGATAGTTGGCGTTTTCTCCCACATTGGTGCACTTTTAATTAATCCTATACCTTGTCTTTGGAATCAACAAACAGCGTTATTTTTCAACTAGCACCAATCCACAAGCCTATCTTGCCTGCATGTCACTGACTTACTGAACTTAGTTTTTGCAGATAGATCGGGAAGCGACCAATCGGCTCGGCGACGGCATCACCCGTTCTTTCTTGCGCAAAAGAGCAAACCCAGTGAGGCAGTGCTTGACCTCCCCACCTCCCCCCCCCGAACGCAGTTGTGTCCGCTGGCCGGCCGAGCCGGGTCAAGTCTGAAGGAGAAAAGGGCTGGGCAGGCGCATACCGCCGTTTCAGTTCTGACTGATGCAAATCGCCATTGGTCCATCCGTTTTGTCCTCCTCAGCCGCAATCATGTGGGCTTTCGTCACGCAGCCAGAGGTTTTGGGGGCTTGCTTCTCTGCTGCAGCGTGTGGCGGCCAGTCTCGTCCTCCAAACGCGGGGAGATCGATAAGCCCGCGGCTGTCTGGAGAGACGCGGGTGACTATTTTTGAACACCAGCTGCTGCTCTGGTAGGTGAACTGGCAGTCCTATCCCGCTGGGCTGTGTCAGACAAACTGGAGGATGCCGCTTGGATCGCCATTGATCAGCGTCATAAATGACCATCAGGCTCTGGGCGAAGCAGCACGGTGACACCCACCCCAGAGCGCCATGAGGCAGGACACTGATTCCGCGAAAACACGCACGAGGCGCTAAGACGCGGCGGCAGGCCAATAATATGAGCGATCTGGCAGCACAGCTCTCATCGCTGACTGGAAATTTGTTTTCTCCCGCCTTTCTCGGGCCAAACATGGTCCTTCTAGGGCTGACCTTGAGCCAACCCCGCGTTCTCACGGCCTGCTTCAGACATTTTGATAGTGGGGATGACGCTTGAGGCTCTCGCACAAGCATAGGGAAAAAAAGTCGGGGAGACGGGATGGCCAGCAAAAACTCAGGCAAGGGCCCGCGCGTCTGAGACAGCATCTAACGAACCAAATGCGCAAACGATATGATGCGCTATGGGTGGGTTGGCCTCCCAAAATTTGGGCCTCTTCACATTTGTGGTTTGAATGGGGGCTATCTGTACGACATGCCTACAGTGCTGGCCCTGCTGCATATTGTAGGGGCGGAATCACGAATGAAAACAGGGCGAACGAATGGGCTGGCTCGACGAACAAATCAGATGGCTCTCTCTTTCTGCTGTCTGCCTGGCCGGGCTACACAAGTGTGTCCCTTGGCTTGGCAAGTTGGGGTGGATGTGCGTTGCACTCTGCCTTTTCAGCCGGGGTGCCGCGAGGGCTGACGTCGCAAATCAGAATCGCTGCACATGGCGCACACCCGCCTGAGAGCCCAGTTGCGCAGAGAGCCCGTTGCGCCGCCGGCCCCCAGAGCACGAAACGCGGGAGGGAAGCACGGCCTGCCCCCATGAGACGCCGTGTGGTGGTAATGATGGCGATGTGACATGGGGCAAAAAAA
The DNA here is from genome assembly GCA_013406985.1 of Calonectria crousiana. Taxonomy (NCBI): domain Eukaryota; kingdom Fungi; phylum Ascomycota; class Sordariomycetes; order Hypocreales; family Nectriaceae; genus Calonectria; species Calonectria crousiana. The sequence continues at coordinate 54,582 of VTGD01000143.1, read as the reverse complement.
AACAAAGAAAAGAAAAGAATCAACAAACATCAAAGTGTATCAGGCGTTCTGGGCGAGAGTGTGTGTGTGCCATATGTTTCCTCCTCTTCTCTCTTTCTCTCACAAGTCGCCCGCCCTGGTTTGCCCAATTGCTCTGGATGCGTCATGCTGCCATTCTTGGTGCTTCGTCAGTGCGCATTCAAAACACATTCGCAGAAGCAAATCAGATCTGGGTTGCGTAAAAGGATGAGGCTGAATGGCAACATGTGCGAGCCAGTTCGGCTGTCGTTGAAAAAAAGTAAGCACAGTGTACTCGCTCCATCCTTGCCTCTTGAGCATTTCAACCACTCAGGCATGCGTCAACAGTATCAATGCCATGCAAGCCCCTTTCTGGATGTGGTTTCCGGGCTTAGGGCCTTTTGCACAATCGCCTCAGAAAGAAGAGAGATGGACGGTGTGCGAGGACGGAGGGAATCAGCGTGATGGATGTCAGGCATTGGCGCTGGCGCTGGCGGAGACTGATGCAGACGCAGCATCCAGCAAGAAGAAGCATCGGCGGGCTATGCCGGCCTATCCAGCGTAGCGGTGGCGCGCAACAGCGCCCTGAGTGTCTGCGAGGTAAATTCAACCGAGCCCGGGTGGTGTATGAGCAGAGTGTTGCTTGTCTGCCTTATGCAGCCCATGCATGGTTGCCTCGTCTGGGATGTGGTCCCCCTCGGTGACGAGGCTTTCGGGTACAGCTGCTACGAATTTTCCAAGAATAAATAAGGCTGTGAGTGCTGTGCGGCTGCTGAGGCTCCCCCTCTGCCAGGTTCGCCCAGTGCCCCTCTGTTCCTTCCCCCCCTTTCTCTTTTACTTTTATTTCCCCTTTTCTGGCGGTTTTGGTTTCGAAGGTACAACAGCACTTCACCATCACCGTCACCACCAACACTTACACTTACACTTACACTTATATCCGCCCAAACACACACAAAAAGAATCGCGGGAAGGTTAAAAAAGAAGAAGCAAAGAAAATTCAACCTCAAGGTACAGGAGGGAAAAAAAGAACGAGAAAAAGGAGACCAAAAAGAGGAGGAAGAAAACACACCCGCGCAATCTTGACTCTACCATCTTACTCTGGCTGCACTCCAATGCCCTTCGCCGTCTCCGTGTCTTCTCATATCGTTGTTGCCGTAATCTGTTCCGGCTAGACAACAAGAAAAGATAGCGCAATTCAAAGCTCATTTGAAACACGCAAACGACAGATACTATCCTCCTACCCCCTACACAATCAGCAACCATGATGGCCAAACCGTGGAACGAGCACCGCGAGACCATTACTCGCTTGTACATTCATGATGGGCGCAAGCTCGAGGATGTCCGCAATATCATGAAGATGGAGTATGGGTTCGAAGCTTCGTAAGTGTGCCGCCGCGTCCTTCGCTCGGTGCTGATGAGGTCCCGAGAAAGAAGCTGTGTAACTAATAAGTCAACTCCTAGGACCCGCTCCTATCGTCAACACTTTGACACCTGGGGTCTCTTCAAATACAATTGCAAGAAGCGGGACATTCGTCGACGAGAGTCGTTGGCCAGGCTCCTGCCTTCTCCTCCCCGAACGCCCCTCGTTCAGGGCATCCCTACCTTGGAGGCCAGGCTCGACATAGGCGGGCCCGTCCACATGCCGTCGCCCGAGTCCGCCTCGGCCCGGAGCAGCATCAGCAGCATCAGCAGCATCAGCAGTCTCAGCAGCATGAGTGCCGGACACTCGCCTGAGCAGCGGTCTCTGCCTGATCCGCAGCATCATCATCGATTGATGTGTTACTCAAACAAACCCCCATACTTTGAGAGCCACCTCGCGAGCGGCCCCCCGCGGGAGAAGATAGGGTCTCGGCCCAAGTGTCTCCACAGCATGGGACCACCATCCGGCATATTCGGTGAGGATGACTTGCAGGTTGTGCTCCGGAACTCGAGCGTAGCAGAGGGGATGCTTCCGCCGTGAGTCTAGCCATTAATTTTCCCTCCCCTCGCACCATCAGCTAACAACACCCACCAGAGCCATGTCCATCAACGATGCCCATTACGAGCCCGGCAAGCTCCCCAAGTACTTGCACCCAGCCAACACCTATCCCAACGCCACGAGCTGGAACATCCCGCGGCCATCTGCTGAGTATGATAATGACGATTACTCCCGGTTTTATACCACTGCCGCGCGAGGCTCCCAGGAGTTCCTGCCATGCTCCATTCCCAGGACCATGGGGCACCACCGTGCCTCCCTTCCCTCCGTTCCCAGGCTGGCCAGCGGGAGGTCCCTGACCCATGAGACCAGGATTAAGACTGACCCAGACCAGCTGGCGAGCAATGTGTGCATGGAGGGTCTCAGTCCAAATTGATCAATTCACCTTGTCCATACTTTGTTTTGCTATAAATAGGCAGGTCGCCAGAGGGGAGAAGCCATCTCAGGACATGTACAACTTCAAAAATTTGGGCAGTGGCCCCTTCACTCATTGCGCTGGACAGCAGGCTTCCATTTATGTTTACTACCAGGACTGGACACGTTTCGAACCAATTAGAGTATTTTTCCAGGGCTCACTCGTTCCGTGGGATATTTACGTGACCATTCAGCCAGGATCAGGATGCAGGAGTTACGCAATGTTATATTTCATACGTTTGATTCAAGTTAGATTGTTTAGGTTGGTCAAGTGATTGATAGCCCTCATGCTAGGTGAATACACAATCTCTTCACATTATATAAAAACCAAGGCTTGCTCAGAGACCACTCGGCCAGCAGAGTGTATCCCCTCACTAGAGGGGGTAGTAGTGAACCGTTGCCAACACTAGTAGGAGTCATGATTAAGCTTGGATAGGCTGGGTAATCTGAGACAGTACGTTAGCAACGAGTGTCATCCAATGTTGATATAAGAACAATTGTGTAGATTGGGGTCTTTCAGAAAAAGGTGCCTTGTCACAGGCGGTGTCATCAATGCATTTTGCTAAGTTGACCGTCGTGATTGTGTAATACATCATGTAAGGAGAAGGGTAGAAAGGAAAAGGAAATACTAACCATTTGGACAAGTCATCAGTACTTCACATTCATCATCACTTCACAAAAAAAAAAAAAAAAAAAAAAAAAAAGTCAGCGTTTGCTGACAGAGTATCGTTACTCCATAGTGCATCTCCATCTCGATCAGAAAATAAATGATTTATCGTCGTAGCGTGAGCTCGGACATATGCTTGTCATTTTCATTTTGGTTCATCAGGGAGATGATGGCATCGGGAGCACTGGCGCAAGCTACGACTCACCATGAGGGAAACCTAAAAGCCATATTAGCCAAGTTCACAGACATAGATGAAACACATGTTGCGGAGGGTATGCGTTGTCAGTTAAGCATGAATGGTATAAAAAAAGATGGTGTCTGCATCGAAAACTCGAATAAGACTCGTCATCGGTTTCATCAGGAAGGCACGAATGGGTTAAAAAGCACCATGAACTTACATTGCAATCCAGATCTATGTGTCTACATCGATCAAACGTTTAACGCTAGCACTACGAGAGTTAACCTCAATGGCTCATTGACATCCATCAATAGAATGCTGATTCAGTCGAATCAGTGGGCGAGGTTTTCTAGGCCTGCCGCAAAGTGGCTTTTCTTGCTCATGCGATTTGTATTCGGAGCCCAGTGCCGTTTCATCATTTGAATCGAGGTAAGGGATGGGGTCGGAATAAGAGGGCGCGGCATACCTTGCCAGTATCTAATGACTTTGTTGTTAGCAAAGGCTTCTGCATGCGAGTCGACAAATGCAATTGGGAAACATGTCCATCAGAAATAGCCATTTTATATCTTCAATGAAAGATCTCAGCCGGTAATTTCCAGCGTATATTTAAAACGAAATGATCATCACAGTGGGACTAGGAGCGCATGCGCACAAGGTAACGTACCATATTCAGGGTCAGTCCAGACCAATTGGAAGCTTGAGCATGCTCGCAATGATCCACCGCTTGGTGATGTGAGCTCTGTGATTCAAAGTCAGCGCGTGGTTCAAGTCCTGTGACGGAACAGCAATGTGTGACGAAGTAGTCTTTCAGACTGACGTGTAAAAAAGAGGTTTCATTCCGTTTAGGTCAAAGACTCTAGTTTGCGGTGTAAAGTGTCATCAGGAAGGGATAGGAAGCTGAGCAGCCGAACTGCGCATTGGAACTCACCTCAAATTCCGTTGTTGGCGAATAATGTAAAGCTTGGAAGAATGCAAAAAGTTTTCGCAGCAAGAAAAAGCTCTTATGGAAAAAATACGCGAAGTGGGGACGAGCTGCATGTGATGTGCCACGTGATATCGCGTGGAGACGCGAGCCTCATTTTCGCCCTTCGCGTCAATTGTCTAGAGTGCGATCAGGCTCCCAGCTAGATTAGGCATTTGCAATTTACATTATCTTGGACTGATATCGAACACCTTTTAAAAAATGCCTGAGATTGCCGAAGGTCGGTTTCTCCGAATGCTGACGCCCACTGAAAGCTCACTGAGACTGGCGCAGTTGCTCGCATTGTCCATTTCCTTCGCCTTCACGTGGTCGGAAAGCGGATATCCACAGCGTCCGCAATAGACGACAAGAATGTTTTTGGAAAAGTGGGAACCACCGGTGCCGAGGTTGAAGCAGCGTTGAAGGGGAAGAAAGTAAGTAACCCAAAGAAGGCCATGGATACCATGCCACGGTCTAATTTCGTAGATTGTGTCAGCAGGGAGCCAGGGCAAATACTTTTGGTAGGCTCTTCCAGGTCTCTTCAAGCTGCCTCTCAATTAATCCATGTAGGATCACTCTTGAGAAACCACCACATCTTGTGATGCATTTTGGCATGACAGGTACCGTTCCTTGTTCATTGCACCTGCATTCGCTCACAGGGCCACAGGATGGGTTCACATCAAAGGCGAGAAGACTGCGTACACCAACTACTACAAGAAGATGAAGGAAGCAGACATTGCGCAATGGCCACCTAGATTTTGGAAATTCCAGTTCAAAACCGAGGGAGATCCTGGAGTTGACGTTGCATTCACTGATTCTCGTCGGTTTGGCCGTGTCCGTCTTGTTGACTGTCCCGGAGAAGAAATCAGAAAACATTCTCCCCTTGTGGAGAACGGGCCCGACCCAGTTGTGGATCCAGACGTCTTCACCGAAGAATATCTTCGGAGCAAAGTCAGGTCAAGGCACGTCCCAATCAAGGCTCTTCTGCTTGATCAGGCAATGATCAGTGGCATTGGCAACTGGGTGGCCGACGAGACACTTTATCAAGCAAAGCTACATCCCGAGCAGTACTGCGATGAGTTTAGCGATGATCAAATCTCCACCCTCTACAAAAACATTTGCTATGTTTGCCAAACATCTGTGGACAAGCTAGGAGACTCTGACCAGTTTCCGGAACACTGGCTCTTCAACTACAGATGGGGCAAGGGGGCCAAAGGTGCCGCTACGAAGCTTCCCAACGGCGAAAAGCTTGCATTCATCACCGTCGGCGGCCGAACAAGCTGCTACGCCCCAGGCGTGCAAAAGAAGACCGGCCGAACTGTTTCCGGCATCAAGGAAGAGCCCTTGGAGGCCAAACCAGCCATCGATGCACCAAAGAAATCTCCCAAAAAATCTCGAAAGACTACCTCCGAATTTTGGGATGACAGCGCTCCTCCAGCGAAGAAGAAGCGCGCGGCACCGACGAAGTCGGAAGTAAAGGAAGAAAAAGTCAAGCTCGAACCTTCAATCAAGGATGACGCCCCAGAATCTGGCCGCAGGAGATCTTCCAGACTAAGAAAGTAGATGTGCGATATCACGCATTCCAGGGAGTAACTCGTGTGATGAGGCCTCCCCAAGGCGCACCTGATTCGGTATTGGGTTATCCCACCATGTATCTACACAGCTGAGCTTAGGTTTTTAGATAGTAGCTACCAATCAAAATGAGGAAAGCGGAGGATTTTGAGGCCAGACGAGGGCTTACTTACTCATCTTGGTGGTTTGGTGGTTTGGTGGTTATGAGACCAGCATCTTTCCACGTTTTGGGACTAGGGTCTTTCTTGAATGTATCCTTCGAGTTTTATTTTTTATTTTTTGGCCTAGTTTAACAAGACTAAAATCTATTTATCCAAGATGCGAAACTCGATGATGGTGTGCAACACCTCGATCTGCCCAGAGTCGAAAATGTCCCACACTTCAGCATGCAAGCCATAGTATAGCAAAGTCGCCGTCACCGCGCGGAGATTGCGGAGGCAACGGAGGAATCAAAGTCCATGCATGCGTTGGCTTACACACGTATGCATAGTGATCAGCCTCTCAGGTTTAGAAATTTGGTGTTCTCTCAGACACTTTTTTTTTCCTTTTGAAGCCAGGCTGTTTTATGTTTCGCTCCCTGGCTGATCAGGCATCAATACTACATGATGAGCATCTTGATAGTCGAGATTTATTCAATGTTGAGTGGTGCCCAACACAAGACACGTGGTGTTGAGAATTGTGGATGGCCTCCTTCTTTCACTCCATGGCGCCGGCCTAATGCAACATAGTTTGCCATCCTGTGCGAGTGACGGTCCAATCCACGGTTAGGCTCTCGTTGATTCTTGCAAACTGATAAAGTCGAATTTTGGGACCGGCTAGCGAATTTGTTGCGATAGTGCCCGGGACCACCCAGACCTCGCTCAACCTTGGTTGGAAACATGGCTGGGCCGCATGCCGCCTTCTATTTGACGAGCAAGCATAAATTGCATGTTGGCAATGCATGTGGCTTTACATATACTTTGCTAGTGTTTTGAAAAAAACAAAAACAACATTTTTTGTCCTATTTAGAATTGTACATGCACTCCCCCCCCCCTCTCTCCATTGTCGCAGCCTGATCCACAACAGGCCACTCTCTTGTTGGCTTGGCGGGGAGTGCTCTTGCATTTTTCTTGCATGTAACCCTCAAAACTGAGCCGAGCTGAGCGCTTTGAAATTACAAAAGAAAACCCCGCACAGGATTTGTTACTCACGATGACGCATCCATGGTGTTGATCCCTTGTCTCGAAAACATCGTGACGCAACATCACAGCCACCGCCATCTGCCGAAAGGCGATATTCCGCCCCTGTTCGGCTGTGCATCTCGTTTATTTGTCGATTTATGGCATCTCAGCTATGACCTCTTTTTGTGGACGTGCAGGGCGGTCTCGGCTTTACCCACGGCTGCTGCATCACCATCAGCCTTATCAGGCTCTGGAAGAGGGGGACCGAGAGGCCGAGGGGCCTCGTTGCGGGACATTGCTGACCCTAACCAGGGTTATTGTGGAATTTGATGCTCCGTTATGCCGAAAACTACGGCTTGATTTTGTAAATTGAAATTCCAATTATCAGCCAAGACCCCATGCACCATCTCCCCGAACGAACTGGTCAGCCCGCAGCCCGAGCTATACGAGCTTCGGGAACCACAGGGTAGAGCCATCCGGACATTGGTGAAACCACCGACTGTCCTTTTGTGACCAGGTCCAATACGAGTCTTCCTTTTTTTCCTCGTGGCCCTCCTCGTCCTCTGACTCTGTATCAATAATCTCAAACTGCAACCAATCATCCGCCCCTTTCTCTGCCTCGCAATTATGCTCCCCAGACTGGGCTTGGCCCCCACCATTCTGGCCAGTGGACCCGATCTCGTTTACCATTTTTGGTTCGTTTACCACTGTGGGCTCGTTTACCTTTTCTAGCGTATCCTGTCCGCCATAGCTGGCTGTATAGTCACGCTTGTGACAGTGCGCATAGCTTTGGTGGCCACCGATACACGTCTCTGTGCACTCCGCGACCGCACAATCACTTGTCACAGTGCTTGTCCGCGAAAACGGCAGCGGGGAGTTGGGTTCGGACACTGCATCTGACTCAGATTCGGATCCGCCATCGGCTTCCTTGTCCCAATGGCTGGTTTCCAAGTCAGAGCCTTCGTTTTTGGGGTCCTCAGTTTCAGCCGGTGGCGATACTCGTGGCGGCGACACGGCATTGCGTTGTCCCCATTGCTTTTCTGGAAATTTTTGATGCAGGAAGTTCCGCATTGGCTGTTCCCAGTCTTCTTTTCTCAGTGTAATTTGGTACCGTGATTCGCGCAGCATGTAGTGCGTGGTGACTTCTGTGGTCTTCACTCCTGGATAATGCCATTCCAACTCAACGATTGTGTCATTGCTGGACTCAATGGTTGGAACATTTAAGGGGAAAGCTGCTGATAGCAGCTTCCGAACTAAGTTCTCGTTTATGAAACTGTATTTGGCGCTGTTTATTATGTGCAGCACTGTGGCAGATTGATAGGGCACGTTTTGTTCTTTCCTGGATTGGTATTTGGAGTTTCGAGTTTGCACAGAGCGAAGACGAACATTGATTGACTCGCAAGGCTTTCCCATGGTTCAGATGACGATGTATGATTGAGAGTATCCAATTATTGAATGAATTGGAAGGTTAGAAGGAATAATCGATATGAGGAGTCTGGATCCAGTGGGCTAGGAAGATGGATGCCAGGATGGGTAAGAATAGAGGAACAGAGAAAACACCCTGGGGACTAAACACTATATGGAGATTACGATCCTTATGTGGGTCAAGCTAGGTCAGTGTTCGTTTCGAAATCCCATTCCAAATTGACAGGGCATTTGTGATTTGACTCACAAACGCCCGATCCAGGATAGGATGGCACGTGGCGCTCAGATTCTCGTGGGCCGTGAAAAATGGCTGCGCCTGGATGTAATTGCTTGCTTGTTATATTTTTGCTCCTGAGTATACCCTGATCACCTAACTTAGGCTAAGGTGTAGCCCTAGTTGTTTGCCTCCGGACCCGGAAGTGGCGGTGTCTTGTCTCAGTGCGGAATCCTGGCCTCGAGACGTCATCCGTTGGTGGCTTTTTGGTGTTCTCTCTTCTCTCAAAGCCACGCTCACCAGAGTCGGTGAACGTGTTTCGCACGGTACATGAAGTTTTCAGGAGTGTTACATCTCAACAGGAAGGGTATAGGGTCTAATGCAATGCTACCTACAGTTGACCTGCTACAAATACGCCCGAGACACGTCCTACCACAGCATGTGATGCATGACTTTGTTCCTTCCACCTCGACTAAGCCAATACATGTTCACTTTGGCGGGTTGGTTGCCACACCTATTGTCTGGCCGCGCCGCTAAAAAAAAATAAACCAATTAGATTGGTGCAAAGGTTTTAAATCCGCAGCCTGGTTTTGCCGCCCCGCTTGACACCTGACTGACGAGACTTTTAAATTTGAAGGAGGCAGAGGACTTTGATTGGGTTATTATGAAGCAGAGATATCAGACTGGCACGTTCAGAAATCTGCCCAGAGAGTCTGGGAGCTTGATGTTACACGCATGTTTAAATTGCGTGCGTCCAGTGTCGCATTGGCATTTGCAAGCACGCCCCAACCAATAATCCGATTGATGTAGGGTAACACCTGTTGAGGATGGGTATTTTCTATAGTCTTTCGATACCGGGTGCCTTTGCCTCCTTTTATAGCTCAGAGAGTTGCCTCCTTGTGTTCCCTTGCATCCCGTGTGCTGCAGGATATGCGCCACCGGAGCATGGTGGATGTCTACCTACATTCGTAGATCCACTCACCCACAACCTCGCCCCTTCCATGCTAACATGTAATTCACCTTGCCACCGCCTGTTTCCTTTTTTCCAACACACACACCACTGGATCTCTTAGAACTTCATGCGCAGTCGTCAGCGAAATCGCGAGCGGGAAGGATCACCTCTCGTCACGAAACACGCGCGTTTTGAAGAAAGGGCTTTTGAGGAGCTGCTAAACCGCACAGCCAAACCGACACAGTCCGAATCCATCGATCGGTCACGACATACCTCACCGTCGGGGAGGCATATATTAAAATCTCCCGAAGCCAAGCAATCGCCTGGACCAACATGCTCATCTCCAAAATGCCCTGCCGAACAAGTGGCTGGGAGCAGCGTTTCTGAAATATCACGAAGTGACGGAGGAAGCTTCACCCTCGGCGAGGATGAGCAAATCATGCTGAGGCTACAATCAGCCCCGAAGCCAAGCGAAACTCCCACGATCGAAGTTCGAGATAGCAGAAAGCGAATAAAGGGCATGTGCATGAGGGGAACAGGCGACTGGGAACCTGTCAACGCAAAGCTCGATCTTTCGTCCAAGTACTCCATTCTTGATTCCAAAGCCGCCAGTGAGCTTGGGCTGACTCTGCACCCAATCCCTCGGCAAATGGTCTCTGAAAAGCACTTGTCACACTACTCATACCACCGCCCACAGTTCTGGGCCAGTAGCGTGGGTTTGAGATCCAGCAATGTTGGGCTGGAGCCCGGGTCGATTCAAATCCCGATTGCGCGCATCGACATCTTGGTCGCCCACGTGAAGAGCGAACGTGAGGACACCCACCTCATCATCGGGCGCACTCTCCATAGAATGTTAGAGGCAGACAAGGAAAAGACGAAGCTGGGAGCAAAAGCAATAAATGATTTTGGGTTGGATCTCAACGGGACAGGGCAAGAAGGTCAATGGTTTCATGCTTATAATGCAACATGCATGCTGATCCAGAATTCTCTAGGCTTCAACCCGCAGTTGGTTCTGGAATCTTTATCGGCCAGTCGAGAGGAGTTCGCGCTGGAGCTGGGTGAGACCACTTTTGCATCTTTTCCTGGCAACCTGGCCAGCATCGATCCTAGCACCGAGCCACCTAGGCCAATGTTTTACGCCAATGATTTAAAATTTGGGTAATATGTATAGAGGCGACGTCGTTTGATCAATAGGAAGGTTTAACGGCCAACCCACGAAGCTAGGCTTTTATGGAACGCAAGGTTCAAACCGATTGTATGACCTGGAGTTTACTGATTGTAAAATGGTCACGTATATAGCCAACACTGCTGATGTCAGGAGGAGTGAATCACACAAAGTAAAGATTACACCAAACCGGACGGATGAAAGGAGACGAGGGTGACCTCTCTCCCACGTATTTTTGCTTTTTCTTTGTATTTTTGGCTGCTATTTTCAACATGCAGAGGCAAAGATAGCCTCGAGTCTATGCCCAAATCCAGGAGGAGGGGGAAAACATGAAAAAGGATGAATAAAACATGGCCATCAAACAGCAATCACCAGACATGTGTGTATACAAGGAAGAGAACCCATCACTGCCGCTCCCGCCCATTCTCAAGCCCACACCCAGCCAGGTCGTGCGCCTTCTTCACCTGCCCCCTCCCTATTCTAAGCTGCCGTTGGGCTCGAGTTTGCCCTCGGTCTTCTCGACGTAGGCGACGAGGTCGGCAATGGTGCACACCTTCAGGTTCCACTTGCGCGCGAATGCGATGCAGCCTTCGCCGCGGAGCATGCCGGTGTTCTCGCGGACGGCCTGGCCCGAGATCTCGTCGCCGTCGTCGACCAGCTCGCAGATGACGCCGGCCTGGGCCTTGCCGGCGAGGCGGCAGAACTCGGTGGCAGCCTCGGTGTGGCCGGGACGCTGGCGCACGCCGCCGGGGCGGGAGCGCAGAGGGAAGACATGGCCGGGGCGGCGCAGGCTCTCGGGCTTGGAGCTGGGGTCGGCGAGCACGCGGCACACGAGGGCGCGGTCGCGGGCGCTGATGCCGGTGGTGACGGAGGGGTCGGCGCCGTCGACGGAGATGGTGTAGGCGGTTCCGCGGGGGTCCTGGTTGTCGGGGACCATCTGGGGGAGGCCGAGGGTGTTGGTGAGCTCGGGGGAGAGGGGCGCGCAGATGAGGCCGGAGCTGTGGCGGACCAGGAAGCCCATCTTTTCCGTCGTCACGTCCTCGGCGGCGATGATGAGGTCGGCCTCATTCTCGCGCGAGGGGTCGTCGAGCACGACGAGGAACTCTCCCTTTCCTGCAGAGACGGGCACGGTCAGCCAAGAGAAGGCTCAATAACGAACTGCGGAACGTCGGAAAGCGGAACGTCGTGGGGATCCGCGCGCGGCGGGTAGCGACGGGAGACACAAAGCTAGGAAAGGAAAGGAGGGGTTCACATACGGAAGGCCTCAATGGCATCTGGGATAGAGTCGAATTGACTCTGATCTATCGTGGAGGCAGGCATTGTGGAGGTGGTTTGTGTGTGAATTGGATCAAGAACAAAATTAAAAAAGGGCCGTTTTGGAGGAACGGGAGACGGAGAGAGTGTGACTCTGTCGCGCGACCTCGGCTTGGCAGAAGGTATAAAATGCGACGAATGCGGACTCGGAGACGGCTCAAAAGTGAGGGGTCCCTTTGCTGGTCTGGGCTTTTTTTTTCTTCCCTTCTCCAACGACAGCGATGTAGGGTTGCAGAGCGCGGGGTAAAAGATGAGATTGGAACTAGGAAGAAGTGATGGACGAACGGAGATGTTGAGCTGGATGCAACACGAACACGGGCACACACACCAAAGGGGAAACGGAAGTCGACGAGATGAGGTATAATGAAAGGCCTCGCAACGGGCCATCATGTCATGACCCAGATGATATAGCATGCCCATCCATCCCCCCTGCGGCCTGAATCAGGGCCCCTCCCATTGCCGCTCTCCGCTGTCCGGCGCACGGGGCTACCGTCTCTAGTTCGGGCCCGCGCGGTGAATTGCCGCCTCCACGCCACTGACCAACTATCCGCCCGGCTTATCCGGCCCAGGCCAGAGCGAGGCCCAGCGTGTGAATTCGAGAGAAGCAGCTGGAACACGGCAGACAGGACTGGCCGATGACGCTCGGCATCCCGAACAATGGCCGCGTCGCTCGTCATCTTCGCTTTCTCTTACACGCACACACACACACGAGTGTGGCCCCTCAGTCAACTCTGCAGCCGCTGTGCCCCTCCAACTTCCTTTTGCTTGCTGCAAGGGTTCTCGCATCTCTGGGCGCGAAAAAAAAAAAAAAGTGAGCAGGGTCTTGGCCCAGGGGGTCTATCAATTGACCATTTAGCATCTTGGATACTCTGCTTAGTGCCCGTTTTCGTGGGGACGTGGATTTGTCCCGATCGCGCGGCTATTATGTAATCACGCTCGCAAACACGTCGTTAGCAAATCGAATGGCATCAGTCAGCAGCTTTGTCACACACCCATCCACGGGGTCACCCCTCGACTCTCGATTTGAGGAAATAAAAAAAAAAGCCCATTGCGGAAGCAGTGGAGCTTATGGCGGGCTCGATAACGAGGCTGCTTAACCTGGCTGCTGTGTTATTCCCTATCGGACCTGACCAGTCTCATAGTCCTCTGTGCCGCCAACCAATGGCCCCCACTCGACTTCGGCCGTGATTTCACCTCACCGTCTTCAAACGAGACAGCACCAAGCTCTTCATCGTGTGGGAGAATATTTTGATACCCTGAACATCTCTGGACAGCGAGCCCGTTGCCGTCGTAGTGTTCCGACCTTCGGAACTTGACATCTCCGAATATCACGCCGCCACCCGGCGCTAGCTTTCCGGGTGGTCTCTCACCCGTCGGAGACTTGATACCGCTACGAACCGCTGGGCTCTTTGGCAATTGCATGCCTCATGTGGCGCTGAACACGGCTCAAACAATAGAGAATTACCGCGATGCCATTGTAGCTTGGACGCCGTCAAGTACTTTCGTGATCCCTCGGCAAGTATTTGATCAAATATCTGCTGCAGCACACCGACAGTCGTCGCCATGAGATCTTTGACGCATGGTACTGTTCTCCACAATGGGAATAGATCTTCGTGATGTGTTGGCTTGATCAAGTCTCCGAATCCTCGTCTAAAAAGCACCAGCGCCCTAATGCTGCGCACCATGGAAGCCCATCCTTCAGTTTCCTGACTCAGCGTCATCTGACGTATGGCAAAGCTAGACCGTTCTTCTAGACATGACCGAAACTCGTAGCCTAAGATATTGTTTTTGAGCCATGATGAATTTGCTCTTGCCTTTAATTTGAGATCGTCCTGTAGAAACTGTAGCAAATCCCACGTGTTTTTGACCTGGTCTTGAAATGTCTGGGCGTTCATCATCAAGGCTTTGCCAGGAGTTCCACCAGCATCAATCTCAATCTTATCGAGTTTCCTAACATCCTCCAGGCGATAACGCGCCATATGTAATATCGCCTCTGCTGCTGTTACCGGCCAAGCCCTTTTTTTTTCGTTCGAGTCATGCAGCAGCACATGGGTGTTTTCGGCAGATGCCCCCGTACCTGCGCCGCTGCACATGAAATAAAGATGGCGCTTGGGGTATACGCGAGATGTTTACCTGTTCTTGCGCAATTTATTGGAGCCCTATTGTCAGCTTTTCGGGAGATATCTTGGACCCTGTAGCTCCGGCATGGGAATGACGGATAATAACATATTCGAAAGCCTTGAGGTCACGTCCCAAGTATGACACGACCTCACGATCCCACCCAATAAACGCGCCGGAGTCGAATATCGAGTCAATCAGGACTTGCGAGATCATTACTCTATGATGGCACGGCGCAATTCCTTCTTCATAGCATAAGGGCGTGTCATCGTCTTTGCTGGAGATCAGATGCCACTGAATGCCAAGTGGTGTAGTTTCTAGAGGTACGAGCATCGATAAAAAACCTTTAACGACGATACCATCGCAATATTCAAAGGAATGCGAGGCACCAATTAACCTGGATGCAATGTGAAGAGGAATTTCTAAGCCTTTCTCGTAAGATCTATGAGGGATGGGAAACCTTTCAGCTATTGTGGCTTAGGGAAGAAGAGGACTCCAGCATGCGCTGATGGAAAGGTCTTGGTTTACCGGAATAGAATTCCTAAAAGTCCGCATAATCATCCCATCAGTCGTGTCTCTGGGTATATAACATGCTGCGCAATCGCCGTCAAGGGACAATCGAAGGCTACAGTTGAGCCATCGGTCACTTTTTTCTTGAACTTCTTTTTGCTGCGGAACCGCTAAAGGATTCTATACCTCTCCTCCAAGATTAACTTGTCTAACAAATCCAGGGTGAAGTTTGCAACACCAGGCCAGTTCTGCTGAGTATAGACCAAGCACGTTTCGGTATACGCAAAATTGGGCAAGTCAGTCAGTGTGAGTACAGACCCAAGCGACGGGGGAGCGTTTTTGGCAGCCATGGCTGGATTCTTTATCAAATACAGAATAAGTTCCATTGGGTTCCAGTCTATTTGAACCCGGACTTTCGATGGGAAACTGCTGGCGAGACACTTCTCTACTTGGGAGGTATACCGTTTGGTTCTCTCGGCAGAATCCATTTCGTACTAGATATATCTCAACTCTACGGGGGGCTCCTTTAGTTCCGGGATTTCTTTCAGCGAATCTATTGTACGATTCAGGTGAAAATAAAAGGAGCCCCGGCTATCGTCAGTTGGCGCACCGTCGCTGGATTGTATTGGAGTGGGGTGGTCTTGTGCCATAAGGGAATCTGCCCCCTCATTCATAATGGCTTCCTCTACAGCCTCTTTTGATTGTTCTAGTAAATATCCCAAGAATTCTGATAGAGTTGACGATTCTGATTCCAAGGATGCTAAAAACCTAGGGAGAGAGATGGGCGTGGTTTGTGGCACTCGTTGCGGGCTGTCAAATGCTGTCAGGTATTTCTGTTTTCTGTAGCCTGATACACGCTCTAGAGTCTGGGTCAATTCGAATAGAATGGCGGATCGTATCCACAGAGGTAAAAGAAACTCAGTTTCAAATAAATCTATCGCGCCGTCGGGCGTTATAACTTTACCAAGCCATCTGAGTTGCTCAGTAGTTGGAGTGCTGTGAGATGTCTGTAAGCCTGTATACACGACATGTATTTCCGGCAGGCAGGCGCTTTGATCCTCTGAGGTTCCCCTAGACACACTAGATGCGGGCTTCGGGCTTCTGGGCCCCTGACTCACCGACGCGTCCATATTGAATGTGTTGGGTCCGATGTCTCGACAATGAATAATTGCATTTAAGAACTGAGGCTACGGGGCTAATATGACTGGATGAGGCTATTTTGCCTGCCGGCTGGTGATTCGCTGTGCTGGAGGCAGTGCAGGTAAGATTTTGGCAGCTGGATCGTCCCTCCAAGGCTCACTGCTGAGATGATGACCAAACCATGCATGATCACCTGGCGACACATTGATGCGAAGGATTTGGCTAAACTAACGCCCCATTTTGCATAATCGGGAGAACAAATAGGGTACATGATGCTTTTCTTGGAGGATTTCATCATGGTGGGCGTATGAGGCAACACCGGAGGATTCTGTCGTAAGGAGCATTGTGGTTGCAATGCTGACGCTTGATATTTTTTATATAGGACACATACAAATTTTAACTCCACATGTTTATTTTATCATAATAGTCGTTTGAGAGTAGTGGCTGAGATTGACTTATGCGAATGCGCATCTCTCATGGGATGCTGCATACCGTTCCTCTAAACCGTTTCACAAACGGTTGTTTAGTCATCCACCAACCGCAACCCGGACCGTTTTAGCTCACTGCTACGCCAAATCTTTCCAACGTCTAAAACGCCATATGATGGGACAAAACCTTGAACTGGGGCTAGCTTCGATTGCTTGATTTGGAACGATCACTTCGACAAGACCCCACGATGCCACCTTCGTCTCGAACAGCGAGCGCCCTTGTGCGGCGTCTCGCAGGACCTGGAAGAAGCCACGTTCTACCATCAATGGGCCCAGCGACAGCAGCTCGAGCCATACGTGGCGCTGCAGTAAAAACCACAGCTGCACGGTGGCACTCGACATCATCATCCAACTTCTCCTCCGTCAACCCTGACGAGGTTTCGCACTTCAATGCTCTCGCGGCCGATTGGTGGGACACCAATGGCTCGTCCCGCCTCCTTCACCTCATGAACCCTCTCCGCCACGACTTCATCCGCTCATGCCACTGCACCCAAGCTGATGCCCCGCCCTCCAAGGACCTCACCTACCTGGACATTGGATGCGGTGGTGGCATCTTTGCTGAGAGCGCCGCCCGACTTCCCAGCACTCGAAAAGTCACAGCCATCGATCCGACGCCGTCTGTCCTCGAGATTGCCAAAGCCCACGCCCGCAAAGACCCCGCCCTGCGGAACAAGCTCCAGTACCTGCAGACTTCGGTCGAGCAGCTCCCCGTGCCGAAGACGAACGACGAAGCCTACGATATAGTGTCCATGTTTGAGGTTATTGAGCACGTCGATGAGCCTGCGGCCGTTCTGGAGCGCGTGCGACCATTCGTAAAGCCGGGAGGATGGCTAGTCATGAGCACCATTGCGCGGACGTGGGTGAGTTGGTTCACTACAAACTTTATGGCTGAGGATGTGTTGGGTATTGTGCCCAAGGGAACGCACGACTGGAACAAGTACCTCAACGAGAGCGAGCTGAGGGGGTTCTTGGAGGGCCAAGGTTGGAGCAGCCCCATGGTTCAAGGTGTGGTTTACATACCTGGACTTGGGTGGAAGGAGGTTGAAGGCAGTGAACGAGTTGGAAATTACTTTTTTGCCGTTCGAAAGATTGAAGCATGATGCCCAGGCTAAGCGGAAGAGGGGGAACTGCGGGGTGAATAGATGATGATGTCTGCTGATGGACTTGGCCCATTTGTACTATAATGTATTACCCATCACCAACGAGGTCAATCGAAAAGGTAACAAGCGGCGTTCTGGTAGGGAGCACCGAGATAAAAGTGGCTAATGGAGCCACATGTAATGGCACAACGTGCATCACATAGTGACACAAGGTTTCACAAAATAAAAAACGTGATTTGGTGCTCTGGAGTCTTGCTCTGCCGCGAACTGTACTAAATCGGGGCCGGTGGTGACAGGTGGAGAGTGCAAGCGGATGCATATGTTTGAGACGTGGTGATAGCGATTGAGTGGCAGAGAACAGACACACGAATGCACTGATCCATCTATGACGGTTCTGGGACCCTGTGGCGCGTGGTGTCTGAGGGTTTAATATCGTGGGCTTTCATGAAGGGTATCTTGTCATCTGGCGCCACGCCCATAGTGCGACACGTTGTTGTGCTGTGTTGCGTTGTGTGTTCCCCTCAAGCCACCGACCCTTGCGAGGCCCGTGTGTGCACAGTCACAGGTGATGTTCAGCCGCACGCACAAGGGGCCATGGCGAATAGCTGACACTCCTCGCCTCGGCAGATCGAGCTGCACGGAAAGCTGGGCGCTTCCTAAGCTGCGTCTGACGCGTATGACGGTTGCAATACGAAAGCCCTGCCGACATTCCCGAGACTCGGCGCCTAGGAAAAGCCCGCTTGGAGTGAATCCCGCGTGTCTCCCCGACAGGACCGCCAACGACGAGGAGCCAATCGGTTTTTTTCTTCTTCTTTTTCTTTTCTTTTGACGTTATTTTTAAATCACTTCTGGCGAAGCGATGGATTCGAAACCAGCCTCGACCGCTGACACCCGGCATTTGGCCCCTCGAAACTACCCCAGGCCAGGTTCGTTATAGCGGGAAGCCCTCCCGCACCACTCCGCTAATCAACCCCGGGCCCCGCAGGCTATGCAAGGCGTAAGGCACAGCCGGTGGAGATCCTATGAGCTCGCAGCGCGCGCCACCACCAACAAGCTAGCCAGCAGGGGTCTGAATCCAAGCTTCGTCGCATCCAACGCCCAGCGTTTTTTCCCTGCCTCTGTTTTCTTCCTGCTCACTGTTCATAATCATGCAAGTATCTTGATTTCTCTTGTGCGCTCTCCTTATTTGTCTTGGGTTTGCTTCCAGTCTTCTGTTTGTCCGGGAACATCGTTGCTGTCTCTTTTTTTTTCTTCTTCGTTTTTTCCTTCCCGCGGCTGGATCAGGGATCGGGACCGGGTTCATCTTTTCTTTTGAACATGACGATTTGAATTACGACGCCTGTGCCCACTCAACCACCATACGAGAAGCACCACAACGGCCACGACAGCAGTTGCATCATCATCATCATCCTCATCATCACCATGATCCTTCAATTCACGCCGGCTTTGCTCCCACTGTTAACCCTAGTCTCCATATTTGTTTCCCATTCGCTCGCCCAGTTTATCCCCCAGCAGTCCGCTAGCCAGAGAAATCTGACCGTTGTGCGCTCCCCTGGCGATCCCAACGTCACTGTCTCGTACAAGGTCCCAGATGGCGCCTGCAACACGGCTTTTGACACTCAGAAGCAGTACACCGGCTGGGTCTCGATTCCTGGCGATTACCCTACGAACCTGTTTTTCTGGTTTGTAGAAGCTCGCCAAGAAACGGAAAGCCTCACAATCTGGCTCAATGGCGGACCAGGCTCAAGCTCCATGTATGGCTTCTTTACCGGCAACGGGCCGTGTTCAGTTGTGGAGAAGGGAATCAATCGTTACGACACAGTTGCACGCGAATGGGGCTGGGACCGTGCATCTAACATGCTCTTTATCGATCAGGTATGTTACCAATCTTGATCGACTTAACCTTATTCTCATATCCCTTAGCCCAACCAAGTAGGATTCTCGTACGACACCCCCACAAATGGCACCCTTGACTTTACTCAAGACTCTATCGAAATCCCATCAATATCCAATAAAAAGTACCCGAAATGGGCTATGGAAAACGGCACGTTTGGCTCCGGCGAGGAAGACCACACCGTAAACACGACGCAGACGGCAGCCATTGCCGTGTGGCATGCTGTTCAAGGCTTTCTTACCACATTCCCTCAATACCAACCTGCCGAGGAGGGTCGAAACAGCTCTCTTGGCATCAACTTGTTCGCCGAGAGTTACGGCGGTCGCTACGGCCCGGTCTTTGCTGAGACATTCGAAGAGATGAACCTCAAACGAGAAAGCGGCGAGCTCCCTCTAAACACAACCATCGAAATTCACTTGCACTCCCTGGGCATTATCAACGGTTGCGTTGACATGGGGACCCAGGTTCCGTACTATCCGCAGTTTGCAACCGACAACACCTACGGTGTCAAGGCGCTTTCTACGGAAGAGGCTTCCTTCTACTCCAGCAAGTTCAGCGCTCAAGGTGGCTGCAAGGATCTCCTGAAGCAGTGCAGTGACGCGGCGGCTGTTGGTGATCCCGAAGGCGAGGGTGGCAGCTCTCGTGTCAACAAGCTTTGCAATAATGCTTTGGAGTCCTGTCTGGATATCGAGAATGCCTATTTTACTTCGGGTCGTGGTGCATATGACCTGTCAGCTCCGATGGCAGATCCCTTCCCGCCTCTGACATTTTTGGAATATCTCAACCAGGCCAGTGTCCAGGAGGCGATTGGGAGCCCCGTCAACTACACGCTTTCGAGCAGCACCGTTTTCAGTGAGTTTTACGACACGGGCGACCAGGCTCGCGATGGAAACATTGCTCGCCTTGCCGCCCTAGTCAACAAGGGTATCCACGTTGGTCTTATTTATGGCGACCGCGATTATATTTGCAACTGGATGGGTGGGGAGGCCGTGTCCAAGGCGATTGCGGCTCAAGCTGGTGGTGAGTATGTCGCTCGGTTCCCCGACGCGGGCTACGCTCCTATCATCGTCAACGATTCGTATATCGGCGGAGCTGTTCGCCAATTTGGAAACCTTTCCTTTTCCCGAGTATATCAGGCAGGCCATGCGGTACCCGCGTACCAGCCCGAGACGGCCTTCCAGGTGTTTGCGCGTATCATGATGGGCACATCCGTATCCACGGGCGATAAGATCGACCTGGGTACCTTCAACACCACGGGCCCTGCGAACGCTACGGAAACCCACAAGCTGCCTTCCCAGCTCGAGCCGACATGCTACGTTCGCGGTGTGTCGGCTACTTGCGAAAATGACATGCAGGAAATATTCCTGGGCCAAAATAAGGACACCAAGGGCGTTGTCATCAACGGCGTGCTGTACAGTTCCTCGGAAGACTGGCCGTTGGCCACCAGCTCGCCGACTGCTTCCAAAGCTGAGTCCACAACCACTGAGACTCTCACCGGTCTCTACACGGCTACGACGACGCCCACCGACGATTCGGCCGCGCTTCGCCTTGGTGCCCCAGGCGGTTTCGCACTGGGCGTGGCAGCACTAGCTGCGATCTTCTCCGCGACTGTCTAATCATACACACCCCGCCAAAAAAAAAAAAACAAAAAAAAAACAGCATGAAATTTTCTTTCCTTCTTTTCTCACTCTGATCAACACGGCAGGTACAGGAACTAGGTCGAATCGGTAAATAGGGGCGTTTTGATTTCCCCCCTGGAAATGGGGAATTGGTAGCGGAATAGGTATGTGGGCTGAAGTGCATGATATGCATTACATGGCATCTTTTGGTTAAAAACGACCTGGGATACACGGTCTTGGAGGCAAACGTAATAAAGCAAGATACCCGCCTGAACAATGAATAGATTCAAAATGGGACAGAGATTCAATGTTATGCCCTGGTGCTTTTGGGTCATCAAATGTGCAAATTTAGGCCGAGACGACAATGCCTTCTCGAAAGGTGGTGTCAAGACCGGGGGTATCATGCGTCGTGAGATTCTATCGTACATGTGTCTTCGAGATGGACTCTTTTTCCTTTTTCTACAGCCGCCACGTCTGTTGCCTAGGCCCTTTCCCTCTTTAGGACTCGGCCAGGTGCAGCATTCTGGCCTCTGACCACAACTTCACCCTCGCCCAAGTCGTCGTCATCATCTTCGTCAAGATTTTCCTTCTCCTGAGCCTGGCGGGCGCGCCGAATACGGCGAACCATTGCTTGGTCAAGAAAAAAGTCTTCTTCGAAGCGTGCACGTGAAAACATCTGAGAACCGTATTAGTTATGGTGTAAACAAAGGAATATATGGCTAATCGTACCTGAGAGCATCCAGTTTGCGGACACTGCTTCTCGCCTCGCATGGTAAGGTAGTCCAGAATTGCTGTCTTCTCGAATGTGTGCTTGCACTTGCGGTTGCTGTACGGCTCAGTCATTTCCCGCAGAGTAAGAGGGCAGTTAACGCTAAGAATCTCGCGGGCAACAGCAATATCATCGTCGTCTTCGGCACCCCCGTCGGCCTGGCTGCGCATAACAGGTTGGCCATCGGAGCGGAACCAACGGGAGGCATCGGGCAGAGGAGGCCCGTCTTCACCAGCCATTGAGTCGTGCCAAAGCTTCTTAAAGGCAGCATAATCGTTGTTGAGAGCATATCTTTCATGCATGGATAAATCAGCGTATTCAGCCTTTTTCTGGTCGCGCTGATTGTTGAAACTTTCGAGGACGCTGGGGGCCGCCACGGCGAATTTGTCTTCAGCCTCTTCATCAGACTCGGGCGGCGCCGAATCCATGTCCCTTCCTCTATCGCTTCGACAGCGTGACTGGCGTGTTTCCCTGTTGACTTGCGAGGGCCTTGCGGCTTCAGGAGCGGCATGGGTGTACAGATCGCTTAAAATTGTTGTCTCGTCCTCCAACTCTGCTTTGCGATCAATCAGGTCCCTGATGGCCTCCTCTGACATGTCGGTTAGTGAATTGACCCTTGCCTCAAGATCGTCGATGTGGTTTTCGAGCCGCATCTCCTCAGGCGTTTTTTCGGTACCCCTCTCCTCTCGCTTGGCGCGAAGGCGATGAAGATTGTCACGTTGTTCCCTCAGGCGCTCATGTAAGTCCCCAACGCTGGAACCGATGAAGCGCACAGAGTCCTTCAGGTGCATCTGATAGAGGACGGTGCCACGGTTGGTGGACAAGTCGTTGAGAGCGCGGCGAGCGGCATCGTTGAGGGGGCATGACGGCGGCTGATAGTCGGGCAGGGCTGTGGAAGCAGACGAAGAGGATGCGACAGACCCGCCTGCGCGGTTGACCAGTCTGCGGGACATGTCGAATGAGAGAACGGCGATTACAGGGAGGTATTGCACGGAGGGAGCATCGCGAACAAGTGCGGAGCTTTCAGGGAACGAGGTTCCCAATCGGTTTGTTGTCAGGGGCGGAGATGCAGAGCTTCGACCAGTCGGTTGACGGAGATGACAAGTGTGGGTTCGTCTTTGCTGCACGCATGACTTACGCGACGGACAGTTTGACGCGCGAAGGCGCTGTAGTGGGATGCCATGTCACGGGAAGGAGGGGCTGCTGGGGCGGCCAAAAACGGTGAATGACCTTTTAAGAGTGGTGCCAATTGGTGACGTTTCACTTACGGAGTCGTGACGTTTTGTGTCTGGACGGGTTGCTGCAGTGGCACCGTACACAACGGAGGCTTGCCGTATCAATCGGTTCGATCTGGGGTGGGCCACGGGCCAAGGGGGGAGGGGCGTTTCGATCTGGATGGCCACCGATAGGCATTGGCCATCAGGATTGGACATGTCAAACCACCCATCCACAATCGACTTCCCGCTTCCAGCCCATCCCATGCCGACCACATCCCTGACGACTGCCCTTCGTAGCAAATGAAGCCGTCGCCGTACCTGAGAATAGAAAAAATCGATGCTTTTTCCACGGGTTGTTGTAGGTGCCTAAAGTAGCATCCCGCCGCGTGACTGTGACCAACGAGGAAGGATCGATGTCGTCTGCGGCCTCATCACATCCCTTTTTGGGAGGACCGACTTGAACGGGAAAGCAAGGACACGTGAAGGCAGCTATCATACCATTTTGGCACCATATTCACCACCCCGAGATATCCACCCCTTCTCGGACATCCACCAGAGTCTGGCCCATTGCTTCAAAACATACATACCTTGCTTGCCATGGCAAACGCGCATAGACTGGAAGAGACGGTGTAACTCGGCCAATTTCCAAAACAACAGCGCACACGCTATGTTGAATTCCTACCTCGCCTAGCGGTAACCCCGTGAGACGAGAACCTTCTTCGTACGATGATGGGACCTTACATCGTGATCCCGAGCCAGGACGCTTTCACCCGCATCGATCGCCCTTATAGTCATCGGTAAAGCTACCTTTTGGCTGCACAAAACGGCGGCCCCAGGTCCACCTAAAGTCGTCTGAGAACAACAAAGCTAAGAGCAGTCTAGGCCACCATCGTCATCCAAAAAAAAAAATCAGGGGTCCTTTGACCTTCAGCCCCACAGCAGAACTGGGGCGGGGACCTTTGGTGAAGGGTTGAGTTTAACATCGGTGTGCAACCAAGAGCACGGCAGCGGAGTCACACCTGAGCCTGTGGATCGATGCCAACTCGATGGATAACCAAGCGGAGGAATGACAACAGATGTGCTCATACGCAGGCCAGGGCAGCACTACAGGTCCAATTGGTATTTGGATGACACAGTGAGGATGGGAAAAGAGGCAAAAACGAGCGACTCGCATGCATCTTTCAAGTGTTTGGCCCGCGGGTCAGGTCGCTGCGCATTCTAACGCATCACAGTCAGCCCACGAACCTCAGCAAGCCCTCTCCGCATGGGCCTGGTCCCTGGGTACATAGCTATGTACTGGCGTACCCTTGCCAACCCTGCTTTTGCTGCGCCGGTTTCAAGCGGATTGGTCCAGCGCCCGGCGAGCGGGGACCGCCTCTCAACCTGATCCACCGATGATCCCCGATCCCGGGCCCCGGGGCTTGTGCCGGCGATCTGGGTTTTTGAGAGGGTTCATATTGGCTCGCCCGCACAGTGCTGCCTTCTTACGGCACAGGCGGTGCTCACGACACGGCTCGATTCTTTGTCAATAGCAACACGACCAACGCGCATCCAGACGTGATAGTCACACCCTAACCCGCAATTGGCCTCGCTGGCCTGCACACCCCCCTCTTGGGAGCTGTGCTCGTCGTCTCGTGCGGAGCGGCGCTTCTTCACCCTGTCTCTCTCCCTTGCCTTGGCAGGGTGGGTTTGCCGTCACAGCAGAGGATGAGGCGCCTTCCTGGTCCTGGCTTTCTCACCAACATGACCAACCATGCACGAGCCAGGCCAGTTTTGGGCCTTACCTTGGATCTGCACCATTTTGCCGTTCTCGACACCAATGGCCGATGGCGAGTAATGGACCGGGATGGGAAAGCATTGCCCATGCCAAATGTTGATGGCACGGCTAATGCCACATCCCACGTACACACCCAGTCCACCCGTGCCCGTTATTCCATGATCCTACTTGCTCACTGTCTCCGTTTTCTATGGCCAGCGCTCCATGCTGCCGCAGCCACGGTCATGGGCCTGCCCCCCAGCCCGACCCGGCCCTGACATTGGTCTTTTCTGCCCTGTCGCTGGGCGTCCTTTAGGCTTGACGCAAATGGCGATGCATCCGAGTCTCTTGGTTTCGACTTTGTACTTTGTCTTTCCACGCCATCCTACCTTCACTCCCTTCAACTCCGCCATCTCGATCCACTCCCGCCATTCTGGGCGACGGCTGGGCCATATATCTTTGGCTTCTTCTGTCAACCATTACTCACAAAGTTGCCCGACCCTCTACCTCATCATCCCTCTTATCACTAGAAACCCGGCGCTCGCCCCTCGCATCTGCTCGCTTTGGCTTGGCCCCTCTCACCCCCTCACGACAACTCATTGAAACATCGACCGCCATCAATGATGTCGAGGACATCCACAGCCATGAACCCCTGGGAGGTTCGAGCATTCAACGTTCGTCAGAGCCGGCGATGCACGGTGGGCGCTTCGAAGCGAAGGCTAACAGCGGTGATAGTACGAGTTTCCTGAACAAGGGTCCGTCAATCCCGATGGATCTACCATCGCAGCCGCCAACACCTGGCGCCAAACCCAAGACCCCATCATCTACCCTGGCCTTTACGCCCCCAGCGGGTTCGATATCATGTCCATTCTCGTGAGTTTTGCGCGCTTTTATTTGTCTACCAATGCTTCCTTCCCCATGCCCATCTACAGACACGAGCGCGGGTGCGCACGATGCAATGGTTCTAACCAAGAGAGCTTGTAGCTCCGCATAATATCTCGACCTAATCCGATTATTGATCTCGGACCTGTTGATGCTTCCGTTTCCCTCGTGCTCTGCGACCTACAGCAACCTGACACTCCCATCATCTACGTCAGTGACTCCTTTTGTGACCTGACTGGATACAGCCACGACGAGATTGTCGGGCAGAACTGCCGCTTTCTCCAGACTCCTCCAGGCAAAGACCGGCGTTCATCCTCGTCCAAGTCTGCCGACAAAGCCGTAGCGCGCAAGATGCGACATGCTATCCAGCGCAACGAAGAGATTCAACTGCGCGTTACAAACTTCCGAAAGGATGGACATCGATTCACCAATCTGCTTTCCATAATTCCTGTGCCAGTGGACAGCAGCGGGGCTCAATACTCGGTGGGCTTCCAATGCGAGTGCAAGTAAGGGCTCGAGGACGGGCCCGCCGGCACGACATGGCAACTATTTTCCTTAATCATCAGGATCAAAGCAACGCCAAAGCAAGGCTAAGATCCTCGCGGTCCTACCAGGGACAGTACACGGTTTCTATTCGCAAAAACAAGGTCTTTTCATATGTTTATTTTCCCAGTAACGAAGCATGAACAAGGTGCCGGCAACACAGAGCACTCGAGAAGATGTTGATACCCGCATTTCGTTGTCACGACTGAACTATGAAAGGAATGCACTGATAGGTGTTTGGGATCACGAATAGAAACAAGTTTTTGGTTTAACTTTTTTTGGATACGGCTGGATTTCCTATTGGGGTATTTGGGTGTATGGATGTTAGCGGAGTTGAACTCGCCGGGACACACATGGGACATGTTACTGGATAGGTAGGATTCTGTAGGCAGAGCACACGAAATATGGCAATATACGTATCCTCATCTACCCAGAGTTTTCGGGGGGTGAAGGCTCAAAGCGCCTTTGGCGTTGGCATGACACGAAATGACACGAGAAGGTTAGTTTTCGTGAGGCATGACAAGGATATGGTTCCATCAAGCCAAGCTTGTAGTTGACTCGGAAAAGCTGGCACGGCTGCAGAGTCTCCGGGGGTACGAGAACAGGCCTGACGGCTCACATGGCCGGGGGATGGTTCGAACAGACGGCCCAATGGCGCAGGGAGGCAGGGTTGGTTTGGGCAATGTGATGAAGTCTGTTTGTGAACCGACATGGAACATTGATAAGACTATGTTGCGGGGGAGAGCTGGGTGCAAGCCGACGGTGCTGCCGCGGCCCCAGAGGCCCCAGAGGACCCGCTCCCGATCCCGACACCTTCATGGCCCCCGAGAGGATCGGCCGGGGCCCAAGTTCCTACACGTTATATTTTCCGGGAGAGCTAGGGAGCCCATGCGAGCGAGCCTCTCCTTCCTATCTGCAGCGCCAGAGCTAAGTAGGAGATGGGAGGGGATGGGAAGTAGAGCTAAGGGCGCGGCGTGGGGCGGGCCTTTGCGTCCGCTCTGGCAGCCAACCTCACGCGCTCTTGCTCTCATGCTCTCGGCGCATGGCGCATGCTCATAGTAGAAATCCCCATCCCCCATCCCTCTCCCTTTCCTTCCCTCCCTCCCTCCCCCCCCACGAGCAACGTTGCAGAGCCACGCCTTCTGACCTGTTTTGCGTGCTTGACCGGTCTCACCGATGAGAGGCAAAGCAAGGCGAAAACGACCCTCCCATCACCCACCTCGGTTTTTGGCGTTGGGCCCGGAGGAGCACGTCTCCTTTAGGGAGGACGATGACGAGGGAGAGGGCATTGCACGACTGTGCGGCACCACAAAGTCCCGTCCTGGGACCACAGCAGGTGTTAGGGCAAGACACACTGTCCCGGCTGAGACCAAGACAAAAGAGAACACGGCAGCATCGAACAATTGCTCTGGCCAGCTCCGGACCAAAGCTCCCGTCAGCAGCCTCTCGATTCGATAACGTGCCACGGTAGACGACAGACAGTAGCTTGCTACCGTACACACCCCTCCCCCCTGTGCTTTTTTTTCTGTCTTCACTCTTCCCCGTTCTTCTTCTTCTTCTTCTTCTTCTTCTTCCTCTGTCAGATCTCCCCCCCTTCTCGCCGATCCAAATAGTTGGGTCTGCCCCCCCTCCCCCCCTCCGAGTGACACCGGTGAGACAGGGACCCCGGGCAAACAAAGAGCATGAGCGAAAAGGCTGGTACCGCGCGGCAGAGTGACAGAACGGAGCTGACTTGTCATGTCTCCGGCGATGCCCACGACCGTGCAGCCGAACGAACGCATCGCTGGGGGTTGAATGGTTCCATGGCTCTATTTTGTGACTGTCCAGGCTAGCTCGGCGCCTCCCCCCCCTCGTTTACAAAGTTTCACGGCGTATTCAGGAAGTGCAAATCATAGTACACTGTGACCTGTATCTTACCCGACGGCCAGATACAGGTAACCATTCTAGCACATGCTTGCATAGCTATGTCATGCATGTGCAAAGGTTGCTTGCAATCGGACGAGAAAGCCGGAAGAGAACTGTGAGGATCGAGTCAATCAGCCAACTACCTACACTAAACAGGAAGGAAAGAACGGCAAAAGATAGTGAGTGTATATAAAGATTGAAAACATAAATATGAATCATCACCGTCGCCATTGTCGTCATCGTCATCAACGCTCCCCTCCCTTGTGCCCACTTAAGCTTTGTAACATATTCATGACCGCCGACCAGCTGGCACCCCGAAACTATCCCCCAACCAGATGATACATTCCAGTGATAAATCCGATTCAATAGCCCCGTCGTATCCAAGGTAGCCCATTTCGAAGAATGAGTAGGTGGGGATGAAAGTGTATTGTCAAGTAACCTTCCCCCCTCCCTCAGCCCATCAGACCCCAGTGACTATCCACAACCTGGACCCAGAAATGTTTCAGCCCATGTTATCCTCAGGGGATCCCTCACGAGGTGGACGCGCAACTTGGCTCGCATCACCTGCCTGGCAGCCACGAATCACGTCGGTCTCTTCACCCTGTTGCGAACCAAAGCGGGATTCTAAAGCGGCCAAGTCGTCGAACCCATCATAAGTTTCTTGGTCAAATTGTGTGGGGAGTAGATTCTCTTGGTAGGGTGGTCCATCCGCAATGAACTGCTCGATGAGCCAAGAAACACTTGTATTGTGTTGCTGAACAGGGCTGACAAGAGAGCCTGAAGCAAATCCTATGTTTCCTATGTTCAATAGTTCATCCAAAGCGAAGTTGCCCCCAGCTTGGTTTACGATAGTTTGCGTTTGAAGCGACCCAACTGTATCGCCGCTTGGATATGGCCCGTCCGCCGCACTCTCCACTTGAATATTACCGGCTTGTTCAAGACGAGGATACATGGGAAAAGTCGACTGGGCAGCCACGCAACTTAGATTAGTTGGCATAGATCCAGCCTCGTTCAGGCGGGGAGGGACAGGTGTCTCCATCACTGGGCCATGGATTTCACCGTCCTGGCCCGTGTCGGTGTTGGAAATACTGGGTACGGCAACTGTGATCTCCAGGCCAGAGGTGGAAGGGCACCCCAGGTTCTCTGGACATTGTTAGTGCTTTTATCAACCAGAACCAACAATCAGTTGACTCACCCGGATACAAAATCGCGGAAGCTTGGCTTTTATGGATGACAAACTCAAATGGGACGTTGTCCTCCCATACCACCACCGTCATGTCCTTAAACATTCCATCCAACTTTTTGATTGATACTTTTGTTTCGCCAATAGCCTTCCAGGATGAGTTCGACTTGCCATCTTTGTACCTGTATTTCTTCACGGGAAACAAATTTACATCGCAACCCAAGTACCGCGCATGGATCTCTTTGATATCGATCTCGGATATCCCTTTTTGGTCCTTGATGGCGGCATTTAAGGTCAAATCGGACCCTTTCCAATGGAGCTTGCAGATCCCATCAATCCTTTCCCAATATCGGAGCTTTTTGTGACCCTGCCCACTCCGAGAGGTCTGGCTAGAGCTTGCAATTGTTCCTGGAGGTTCCACCATGACACTGTCTGGCTCACTTGGGTGAGGAGCTATAGGGCGAGGGTTTAATAACCGATCGTTGCGTTGTCGGTCTATTTCAGGCTTGTTTTTCTTTGGACGAGGCATGTCGTCAGGGGCGAGGTCCGAGATGGCACGCTGAGTTCCGTGAAACGTCTGCCTCGAAATGGGGTAAATAAAGGGATCGGTCTGGTCGGAAGCGTGGCTCAAGTTTGATGACGATGTCCTTCGTCTTTGGCGGCGAGTCATGCGGTTTTTGTCGATGTCTGCCACACTTATCGTTCAAGTTGAGAGAAACGCGGCGTCAGGGAGTTAAACGGAGACGCAAAATACATCTCTTTATCATCGAGAGATGATCAAAGCCGACGGTCTTGACAGATTCCCCTGTTGCAACAAGATTTTCTCCCGGGGCACAAAGTGCAAATCGCGAAAGTCTGGATGCGTGACAACTACGATGGCAGAGTCAGGCGTTGAGGAGCGGTGATGGATATGCCAGACAAATCGACGGCAGTAAACCAAAATGGAGCAGCAACGGATAGGGCAGTGCAGGGAGAAAGGCAAAGAAGGCAGTCAACCTTGAGGCTTGGGCTCAAACGATGTGCTTCGATGGGAAAGGCAAGGAGGCTTGGCCGTCTGTCTCTCCCCCAAAACCAGCCAAACTCGTTTCTGCCTATACGGACGGGGAAGGAAGAGCGAGGCTCACTCACTGGCGACCCTACGGGATACTTCTATCCAGTACGAACCATGCCACTAGCAATGATACTCCGCACGAATTGTAATCGCTAGGTGCTTGGGTCTCTAACACTGCTTGCCCGCAAATGGAACCCACTCTCTAACAAGGCAGCCGACGCCTTAGGAATGGACCAGTAGAGTCGGTCAGCAACTTGTTAAATTTTAAAGCTTGAGTAGCATTGATTGGGTCTTATCCCGGGCATCTTCCCATCGTTCTCCATGCTGAGGAAGATGTACCGGCATATTGGGGCCAGGTGGAGAGTGCAGGCGCGATGCGTTGTCCTTGGGATCATAGTCTTGGGGGGGGGCGAGTTGTGTGGGAAAGGGCATTTCAAGAAATGAAAAAAAAAAAATAATGGGAGGCTCTCTCGTACAAGCCACTGGCGCTGAAGATCAAGGGGGTCATTGAACGAGAGGGCCCACTATGCCACAGACAGCCTTTGCAGCTGACCTTGTCCGCTTCGACTGTGTCGTCGTGGGGAAGGCAAGTCTGACGGGAAAGAGAGGAGGGGGCAGGAGGCAGGAGGCAGGAGGCAGGAGGCAGGAGGCAGGAGGCAGGAGGCAGGAGACAGGAAGCAGGAGACAGGAAGCAGGCTTGACTATGAATTCCCAGTACCCAGGTTCTCCTCCTCCATCAGCGACGCCATCGGGGCCGCGGAGAGAGACAATAAGCTAACAAGAGTCACCGCTCAAGGCCTCGGGTGCATCATGAGGCTCCATTAAGTGGGTTGGGTTGCTTGTTGATGTGCAGTATGTAGCGGTTTCGGTACTGCTTCAGAAACATGGCTTATGGGGCATGCTCTAGCTGCAGATGAACCCCCCCAGCCGCATCAATCATGGTGGGAGGTGAAGCAAATGCACTGTACGCGATGGCAGCCTCCATCCCATCATCCTCCCAGACTCCGGGCAGGCCTGGGATAGACCCTGCCGCTTTGCTTGGTCTTGTTCACAGGCCAGCTTCTCGACAAACATGCTTGAGCGTGTTCTACATCTGGGTGATGCAAGATCTGGGGCTGGCGTCTAGGGGATACAGTCAAGACAGCCTTATCAGGCTGGCTGACTGGCCCCTCCTTGTTGTCACACGCTCTTAGCAGGTACCATCCAACCATCGCGATTGCTCGCACAAGGCTCCGCAAGCCACTCAACGGCCTTCCAGTCGAGTCTCGGAAGCAAAGGAATGTCATTTGCAATAAAGGGCGCTCATTATGCGTTTCCACCCGAACAACTAGGGCCCCAGATGGGGAGCGGGCCGAAGGAGATGGCTTCTTTTGGGAGGGGCACGTCTGCACCTACCACACACAAGGGGCACACTAGAATGGGGGGTTGTGCAAGTGTCTCTCTTGGACCCAGCCACGTATGGCTCATTTCCACACACACTTTATCTACGGGACCGACTCGTTTGGAGAAGCGGGAACGCAGGTGGTCCAGCTCTTTTCAGCCAAGATTCAATATTTTGGGCAGTCCATTGTAAATAACGGTAAGTTTGTTTCCTACTTCATCTGGTTGCGCAATCATCACTGTCCATTTCGGGTGCTCAAGGAGGAAGTGTGGCCAGACCCATTATGGCCATGGCCCACGGCCAACACCCTCCTCCTCCTCCTCCTCCTTCATTGGATATGCTGGGTGTCTCATCCATCAACTTCCCATGAACACTCTGCGCATGGATACAAGCCCAATCTCTGTCTCTGCTTCGCCTCAGGGTCCGCCTCATCTAGAGCCAGTCCCCTCTTGAAAAGCCACCATCAAGCAACACGGAGCCAAGGCAGACAGTGACTGGAAGGGAGGAGCATTGTCATGGTGACGTACAACGTGTTCCTGCTTCTGAGTGGATCTTACCCAACTAAAACCCATCGCACACCGGTCCAATCTCGCCACTTCCGTACTTAGGTAGCTTCAGTTGTTCCAAGGGTCAGCGTTCATGTAGGAAGCAGCTTGCCTGAGCTTTGTCCGACAAGGGTAACAGCTGGGGCCGCTGATGCTTGTGTATTAATGAACTCCTTGGCTAGCCTGCTAGATATATTGCCTCAGGGCAAAAATAAACAAAAGCAGCATCAGGGGAACCGGTTTCCGCGGAATTAATCCAACCCGAGAGGAGGGTGTACATGGGTGGCAGACGGCGATTGCCCAAATGGGTCCCTGCCACACTGCATATTCGGGAAGCCTAAAGGTCGCAGGAAGCAACTAAGGAGCATCAGTTAGAATCGTCCACACTAGGCCTGAACGGCTGGGGTAAGGGTCAAAACAACTGCCGAAGTCATTGATCTGATGGATCACATCGCCCGAGACGATCCAGGCGACATCCCAGGCCATAGAAGCAGAACCACATGGACATGAGATTTTTGAGTCATTATCTGCATTATTCCCCATGCGTCTCGAATTTCTCTGCCCGCGGGAGCCGACCACGGCCCTGCTTGTGAGGGGAAAGGCCATACAAGTGACAACCAGGGTCACTTGCATGCAAAGCCCCGCCAGCCTCGTTTACCTCTTATAGCATACGGCTCAGCGCTGCGCTCTGGAGGTTACGGCGTGGCTTCGCTGGTCTAATTTGGGTCAAGAAAAACAAAGCAACATGAACAATGATTCCACGGGGGAAAAAACAAAAGGAAAAAAAAGAAACCTCCTAGCGGCAGTACGAAAGCAAAAGAGCGTACCGCCTCCCCTCCCTGGGCAGATGACGGGATAGCCTTACTGGGCTTGAGGACACGGACGGCGATCATGGGGGACAGGGGGGGTGCTGCTGTCGCTCATCGACTGGGGGCCAGAGTGTGGTATGCAGCAATACATGCCATGGTTCGACTCAAAGAGGGGCTGATGATGATGGATGGCACCCTCAACCAAAACACCCTTGGGCACCTGGGTCTGGCTGAGGCCTTCTGGATCCGAAGGGGATGATTTGGCCCCTTGGCCGTCCAGACTTTGACAAGGGTGCTAAATCCCGACCAAAACGACGATTCGCGACGATCAGTTCCCGGCGGCTGTAGGGTGGCTCATCGGGAAGCGGACGCGCGCAAGAGCTAGTTAAGGGTATGCGCTGGGGCGAATAAAGACGAAGCACGCGGATGGACAGTCAACTGGTGGACAAATTAATCACCTCGTGCTTGCAGCAAGGATAAGCCCCGTAAATGAAATGATCAAATTTTTTTCTTCCTTTGTATCAACGTTGCAGTCCCCTCTCATCAACTTGTTTCGGAAAATGGAAATTACAAAGAAAATATCCGTGCCACCGACCAGCTCTATCTGCAAGTGGATTAAAATCAAATAAAACCCCTGTATACTCCGTTGAAAAGCAGCATGATAACTCCCCCAGTGCTTCTGTTCCACATATTTTCTCCGTCATCTTGCCATTCGGAGCAATGGGGCTGGAGACGGACCGGTGTTCAGCTCGCCTCAATCGCGCCCTCCAGCGCGCCAGCGCCAGAAGGTGCTCTCGACACACCCCCGCTAATACGTGGCACCTTGCCTTTGTTCTCCTCTATGCCATGAAATCATCCTCGATGCTGCCCCTGCCGCTGGGCTGATTAAGGTTGAGCCTTCCCGTGCCGCCTACGACATCCTCCACATCTGAAGCAGCCGGGCCGGCAGTGTTCGAGCGGACCTGGACTTTTACCTCACCTTGGATACCGTCGACGCGAATGGTTGAAACGGTAGTGCCTCCCGGTGGCGGCCTAAGGTTCGGCTGGGGCGCCAAATTGACTAGTTCTCGAAAGAAGTTATTGGCCGCTTCGCAGCCGTCGAGCAGCCACTTCAAACAGATGGTGACTCGCTCTTTGGCGAAGGGGTTGTGGTCATCGTAAGCGCAGCAGTTGAGCAAGGGCACAATGCCGTTGTACTTGACCATCTGCATCTGAACGTCGGGGTTTCCCGGGCTGCTCTGTCCCGGTGGCGGCTGCAGCAGTGTGGCAATGATTGTGAATATTTGCCCTTTGATCCCTGACCACGGGAACTTGTGAGCGGGCTCCTGCAGAGGCGGGGGCGGGGGCGATGGGGAAAGGCTCTCATCCCCGGTTGAGTATGGCCGTTCGACCATGGGGTTGCTGCCGTTATCGCCACGTGGTGACCGTTTGGGTAATTCAATAAGGGGCTTCTTTGGCACGCCGGCCTCAAGCCCGCTGAGGATCGTGATTAGATCGTACACGGCATCCCACTCGATGAGCTTCGTTCGCGTGTCCATCATTTCAGCCACAGTCGTCAGGAAGTCGAGGTACTGAGCTAGGCCGTCTTTGGCCCGTTCCATGTCCCAGCTGTCGACGGGAAATTCTGACGGGTCGCAGTTTTCCTCCCGAATCTGCGCTTGCAAGTGCATCAAAGCGGCGCATTCGGGGACTATGCGGCTTCGGAAGAAGCTAAAGAAGAAGTGGACCAGTTTGATGTCCCGTGTATTGTCTTTTGACTCTTGAGAAGACGGGTTGTTGACCCGGGCTCGGAACATGTGGTTCACCAATCGTAGCAAAACGGTCTGAGCCGGCGAGATGATATCCTTTGGTATCCGTAGCGAATTCCAAGCGTAGGGTATCAAGGCGCTGTGGTGAAGCGCTTCGATGATTTGTGTCGTAACTTGAAAGATCAGCGACTGCTCGTCTTTTTCCCAAACGGCAATGAAGACTAGCATCTCCCTAAGCAGACTCTTTCCGCAGTCCAGGGCCAAGAACATCCTGCACCTTGTCTTTTGGAGGTTCTCGCCTGCACGGGTCAAGCCTGAGCCGGCATTATCAAGAATACACGACTTGACAATCATGTGCAGCGCCTCTATTTGCTTGGGATCGAGGATGTTCGGCACTTCCGTCAACAAACCAGTTAACGGACCCTCTCCGTAAGATTCATCATCATCGCCTTCCTCATCGTCTATCATATCTTCCACGTAGTCATGCGCATAATCATGGTCATGGTGATGATGGTGGTGGTGATGATGCTCGCAGTCGCATTCGCAATCATGATCATGATCGTGGTCGTGATCATGGTCGTGGTCATGGTCGTGTGCGTGGTCGTGATCGTGGTCGTGGTCGTGGTCGTGGTCATGATCGTGTTCATGGCTGTGGTGATCGTGCTCATGGTCGTGTTCATGGTCGTGTTCATGTTCATGCTCATGGTCGTGTTCATGGTCGTGTTCATGTTCATGCTCGTGGTCGTGATCATGATCGTGGTCGTCATGCTCGTGCCCATGGTCGCAGTGTTCGCAATGTGGGCAATGTTCGTGGTCTGATATTTCCTCCTCAACAACGCCTGGGGGTGGCGAATGCTCTGCTCCGTAGGAATGAGCGTATCTGTGGACCAGATTGTTTCTGCAGTGCTCGGTGCGATTCTGGGCAAATTCCACAGAGGGCATGCTGACAACCCAATCATCGTAGTTGGGATCCCGCGCTCGAAGCCACCACGTGTCGATCTCTCGTGATACTCGACCGTACGCGCGGTCCTGCTCGAACCTGTCTGTCTCATCCGGCTTCCATACCGGGTTGATCTTTTCTTCGCTGTTCGCAACATCGCTAGGAACATCCACCGAGCCGTCTGGCAGCCAGTTCCATGCTAATGGGCGAATAGGAGCCAGGTTTCCAGGAGGCTTGTCCGCCTGGTTTTGGGCGTAGTCCTTGAGTAGGTTTCTGGCGGTATCGCACATCTTTGAGTTGCGGTCGAGCCAGTGCTGAACTTGTTGTTTTGCCACATCTGGACGAAACCCCGAGCCATCCCCCATCCCTTCCTCGGAGCCAGACAGGGCGCCGTCGTCATCGAACAGCACGTCAAACCAAAAAGACATTTTGTTCCGGTCGTGTTTCGCGGTCCAGTTGTGAGCCTGTTGAAGCGATGTGACGAGAAGCTTTTTGTCTAAATCGTTGTCAGAGATGATCCCGTCAGACACAAAAGGAAACCCGCATACATAATTCTGTAATATCACCCAGTTTCAACCTCTGGGTCTCGTCTAGGATTTCGCCGTCATATCCTTTGCTGGTAACGTTTACGCAGAGGATAATAGTCTGGTAAACCATCTGGTCGAAGTGAACAGCGGCGCAGATATCTTGTGGCACCTCGGGCTCAGCGTTCACGAGGAGGTTGCGGGCAATGTGCATGAGCTTGATGAGCGTCCCCAGGTCATCCTTGATGGACGCATGGTTCATGACGATGAGAGCGGTGCTCTCCTGCGGCGTGACACCCTTTTCGGGATCATTCAGGCTCGAGAGCGGTCCAACAGACCTTGTCGTCAGACTAGGGATGGCGGCCGCGAATATTCTGGTGAGCCAAATCCAGATAGCCACATTTCTCGAAAGCGCCTCGCTGTCGGGTGCTGGGTCAGCCAATATTCACTCCATGTCGGCACGGCAGCACATACCGGGCTTTTCTGAGGGTATGTGTCTTTTCTAGCGTCTTTGAGATCATAGAGCTCACTCTGGCTGCTGTCTGGGGGCCCATGGGAGGTGACTGAGTGTAGTGCCCCTCCAGGCAGATGAGGGCCGCGGAGAAACATCGCTCCTCGATGGTCTCGCCGGGGCCGTCATCGATATCCTCCGGAGGCAGAGTAACATAGTCTGGTATTTTCGTCATTCCGATTCCGAAATGTGTAGGCATGTCCAGATGGCAATGTAGCGGCCGCAGGCAACGTTGGTTGGTGTTCGTGGTTTGCTCAGTTTGTGGATCAAATCGATGTCGGAAAATTTTAGCGGGGTTGGTAAGCAGAAAGCCCAGCTCGACCAGAAGTTGCCATGACGGCCGAGGCACAGCAGAGAAGCGCTATAAAAAATTTCGAAAAGGAACAACTTAATAGCTATGGTTTTCAGTATTGTTGCAATTTAAATTTTTTTGAAACCAAAAATGGTATGGCCGCATCGTTGTCCTTCAATCTGCAGCAATGCTTTTGTATCAGGGTTGGCTTTGAATTGGGCTTGCTTTGCTTTGTGTGCGGGGTCTTGTCGCATGCCTCATGCTTTGATCTGGCAAGGCTAAGTATTCCTGTACTAAGATAACAAGCTGCGCACTCACGCATACTTGCCACCGAGAACTCGCCACTCCTATGTAGCATTGTATCTCTGATCTTGCTGGATACCTTCTGCAAGATCCCCCTAATCTGGATCGTCCGGGTAGCCGTTCCAGCGCATCCACGAGAAAATTTTCCGTTACTGGGATATATTGTGATGTCATCATGAGAGAGGGTTAAAGTTGCCATCTCGCACTTGGGACCCTACCCTATAACCTATTGGCAACTCCCCAGAACGGGGAGTTTGATGGCTTACACGCATGGAGGCTTTTACCCGGAGAGCCGGTATCTGGACCCGGCGTTCCAAGGGACATTACGGTAAAATACTATCGAGCTCGTACACTACGTTCAGAACTTACCTGCTGGTTACAAATCGAGGCAAAATGCTCACCTTGTCTCCAATCGTTTGGCCAATGGCAAGGTAGCATGAGGCCCACGACCCCTCCATCACGCAAAGCTCAACCACCTCCCGCCGATGGTGGGGTAAAAAAAAAAGTCTCGTCAGTCGCAAGTCTCAGACGTCAGCGTCCTCAATAGAAGATAGCTTCCTCCCATCTTCCCGACGCCCTCTCCGAAATCTCGCAATCCAGCCCCCTCCTCCAGCTCAGCCGTCAAGATGAGTGACCTCCCTACCAGCTTTGACAGTACGTGTGACGTGCCAACCCCTCCCCCAAGCATTCAAAGCACCCAGCACATCCGAGACAAGTATAGCAA
Source organism: Calonectria crousiana (assembly GCA_013406985.1). Taxonomy (NCBI): domain Eukaryota; kingdom Fungi; phylum Ascomycota; class Sordariomycetes; order Hypocreales; family Nectriaceae; genus Calonectria; species Calonectria crousiana. Next base: position 16,636 of record VTGD01000143.1, on the reverse strand, counting down.
CAGCTAAACACCTCTTCCCGCAGAGCCTGTCCACATCGCCGTCATTGGCGGCACCGGCCTTGGCAAGCTCGAAGGCTTCGAGCCCGTGGCCGTCATCAATCCCATCACTCCCTGGGGCCCGCCCGCATCGCCGATTCAGATCCTCTCCCACAACGGCACCTACATCGCCTTCCTCGCCCGCCATGGCCTGCACCACCAATTCCCTCCCCATCAGGTCCCCAACCAAGCCAACATTGCCGCTCTGCGTCACATTGGCGTACGATGCGTTATTGCCTTCTCCGCTGTCGGCTCGTTGCAGGAGGTGATCAAACCCATGGACTTTGTGGTACCCGACCAGGTCATTGACCGCACCAAGGGCATCCGGCCCTTCACTTTCTTTGAGAACGGGCTTGTCGGCCACGTCGGCTTCGCTGATCCCTTCGACACTGGTCTCGCCAGCGTGGTGCAGACCTGCGCCAAGCAGCTCGAGGGCGATGGCGTTGTCCTGCACGACAAGGGAACGCTTATCGTAATGGGTAAGATGATGCCTCCAATGATAAGATATGTCTCATAGATATCGGTCTAACATCTATGATAGAGGGACCTCAATTCTCAACCCGCGCCGAATCACACATGTACCGATCCTGGGGAGGATCCGTCATCAACATGTCGACTCTTCCCGAGGCTAAACTGGCCCGCGAGGCTGAGATGGCCTACCAGGTTATCTGCATGGCCACTGACTATGACTGCTGGCACTCGTTTGAGGATGTCAACGTCGAGATGGTCATCAAGTGCATGCATGCCAACGTCGCAAACGCTAAGCGATTGGTGGCCGGCGTTCTCGATTGCCTCACTGAGGAGGAGCATAGCGGTCTGGTTTCGGCCAAGCGGTGGGAGGGTTCCTCCCAAGGGGCGGTCAAGTTCATGACCAAGCCCGAGGGCCGTAACCCGGAGACGATGAAGAAGATTGAGTATCTCTTCCCTGGCTTCTGGGAGTCGTAGATCGGGCGTAAAGGACGGGGACAGGATTTGACAGGCAATTCCTGGCAGGGAGATGCTTGACAAAAGTGACAAAACAAGGCGGCGCTGCGGGAGGTGAGAGGGCAAGTATCTTTCGGTCAAGCTCAACAATATCCAAATTTCGTCACTATTGGATGGGGCCGCTGGAATAGGCAGGCAATTCGGCTGCCACCCTGCGCAACGGGATGGACAAGTGGGATTAGCGAGTCAGGCACCCGGTCTTGACGTGTTGGAACCTGACAGTTTGGTGTGCATAGATTGGGCTAGCATCGTGGGAAATAATAGAGGGAAACCCTTGCGATTGGAATTGCCGGCATAGTGTTGACGTTCGACCCTAATTGTTTGCTCCAGTTCCCACATCTGAAAAGAAGCCTGGCCTCGTCTGAATGAACCAGCCCATTCCTTGAGTGTGGTGTGGAATAACCCCCTGGTCGATGACAAGGGGTCATTACTCTTTGATCCCGCTGGGGTCAAGGCGCACAAGTCATGTTCCAGAAAGTTTTTTTTTGGTTAAATTTTTTGTTGATTTATTTTTTTAATTGGAATTTTTTTTTCATCAATTGTTTCTTGGCTTGCTCATGGACTTCTTGGCGGCCCGTCCGCTTCTTTTCTCAATTGTTTCCCCCCCACAGACCGGCATCGTTTTCCCACGGAGTTGCATCTGCCAACACTGACGTGGCTGGGATGCGGCTCTCGAGCCATCGGGTACCCAGTGATTGAGATCCACAGTTGCTGCAAACAGGGATAAAATTTTTCTTTCTTTTACCCTTTGTTTCTTCTTCTCTTTGGTTCTCTTATCCAACGGGATCTGCTCGATAGGATTTTTGTAGCTACTATTTTTTTTTTTGCCGCTCATGTGAAACGCTTCAATGACATTCCTGTGTGCTTGGCGACAATCACAAAAGCGGGCCAAAGATGCATAAGCGCAACCAGTCGAAACAGCGCGCATTTCAACGGCCTTGAAACGAGCAACCAACATGCATCACCCGGGTCGCGACTAGTTTCCCAACTAGTCGCGTTTGGAGCCAAGTTTCGGACTCGGCAACGGGCCGTCGATTGGCCTTTCTTTCGCCTGCGGTCCGCCCCCTGTGGTGACCCTCTTTCTGGGTCCCGCTGTCGTATCACGAACAATTTTTTCCCTCTTGCTCCTAGGGCCCTTAATTTCGTGCAGCTCACAATCAAGAGGGACCATGGGGCAATTGTAGCATCGTGGGGAAGAAGGGGGTCCCTCTTAGGCTAATCTCGACACCGTCCAACTATCATGCGACCTTGATTTCACATCACAGTGTCCCCCCCATCCAGCGTAGCCCACTTTCTCCTGAAAAGGAATGGACTGAGGGGAGCAAGGAAAAAAAAAGGTGATTTGCGCATGGTGCACAATGTCTTCAGGCCAAGACTAGGCAAGTGCGCCTGAGTAGTATACCGTCCTATGTCGATAACCGAGAGGCCATTGCCAGTCGAAATGCTGTGCGTAGGGTCCTTGCGTGTCGATATCGGGGAGCCCCGACTCAAGAACGGTGGCACCCTAAGCGGCGCGGTATATGTCCCGATAGGAACGGCGGGTAGATCCATTCACCGCGTCTATGTTGGCATATTCACCTTTTCTCCCTGCTTCCACTACCAGGGGTGCCTGGTGACAGCTGAGTGTACAAGGGGGTACGGCATCGTTTGCTCTGTCCTGCCGAACTGCAGACGTCGTGCGGTTTCGACCCGCTCAACCATGTATTGCGATTCGCCCCGGAACGAATACGTTGTCGTTTATCTCGGCCGGGTTCCAAACCGCACCAAAGGCCGGCCAATAGAACCCGGGAGGAAACAAGAGCAATAGGCCACACAGAGGCCCTGCCATATGCACTATGTCCCCTCCGACAGCGTGGGTTCCCCTCTCCCGGCCCCGATTCCGCGAGAGGCAGACATAAAAAATTTTTCTGTTTCCATCCTGTGGTTGTTGTCTCCTCAATTGTTTTCTCACCCCCCTACACCAGTAACCTGCCTCATTTGTTCGGATCTCTATTGGATTGGGTAGCGGGAGGGAACAGACATAAAGCACCAACAGGTGCGCGCTGATCTCGGCCCGTCCGGGCTAAGCAAGGCTAGATGAGCGTTCTTTCGAGGGCGCTTCTGTCAGATTGCGCAGGGGTTAGACCGTAGACCAGCTGCCCTATTTGCTGGATGGTGTGGGCGGTTGTGCTTGCCATGGATATCTGTTATATTTGGGGCGCGCTTACGTAGCTATCTTCAAAGGATCCCCCATCCCACGGGGACATTTTGAACTATGCTCTGTTGGTATGCACTAAACCGACTAAATCTCAAACCCGTTTCCCTTTTGGAGAAATAACAAGTATCTTTGGATTATCACTCATGAATGTACTATCTCCGGTCTGGACCCGGCGGCCGGCAGCACCAACGACGACGTGCGTTGGATGCAGGCGGGCGTCGGTCGTCAATGCGGCCCAAGACACAGGCGGCATCGCGCAACACGCTGGCCGTGCGGCTTCCACCGGCCCTCTCCGTCGTTGTCCAGCGCAGCACAGGTGCAGGCAAGTGCACCGGGGATTTCAGAGCCGGTAGTTGGCTGTGCCGTGGCCGCGCCGAAGGGGTTTCAGAGGGTACGGGGCACAGTTTCGGCGCCGGTGGCCAGTGTAATTTGACAACGGCGCAGCTGCGGAGCTGGGTGGTCCGATGAGCCGACCTCTGGCTGACAACCACGGTCTGCCGCTGCCGCTGCCGCTTCCGGAAGCGCCCCTCACATCCCCCGGGGAACGCCTTGGGGCCATGGCGATTGCAACGACAACTGAACTGGTTCGACGGGGAACATGGATGAGGTAACGATGAACTCAAATTGCCAATTTGACGATCCCTAGGCGCCGCTGGTTGTCGGATCCCGCCCCCCTCGTGGCGCATCGTCAGCGTTAGCGTGGCCGACCAGGCCATCAGAACACTTTGAGTTTTTGAGGTTGAATGACTCTAGGCCTGTTCGAGACGGGGACTAACCGCCCGCGACCTGACGCCAGCACCCATGGTGCATAGCATTAGCATGGCATGGCATGGTAAGGGCATGGATGCGATGGGGTCTGGTGCAGTCATGAATGAGTGACAGCAAACCATGTCCGACCAACCCAACATATGGGGGGCGCTAGTCGCGCGACGGTTGCTTCTGTGCCGTGCCCCATCGGCCGTTAGAGCAAACTGGGCCGAGCTTTGAGCTGTTCTAAATTGTGGTTGGAGTTGTAGCTGAAGCTCTATGGAGTGTGAATTACCTGGAGTAGCGTCAGCCGTAATGCATCGTATCCCAATCTGGCACACGGCTGGATTAGATCGTGATACTCGGATTTCCTATTTTTGCATTTCGTTTCGCTGACCGCGTCACTGCACCATTGTGTCACCGTGCCAGGGGGTGAATGTCTGGGTCGTGTGCTTCCTGCAACCAAGTTCCCGGTTGCAGGAGTGGTGCCCCATGCGATGACTGTGTTCACCCTGGTCCTCAAGTCGACTCAGTTGGGTCTCCACCTAGAACGACGCTGTGCAGGCACTGCAGACCATCTGCCGGTGTCGCAGGAATGCGATCCGCCAGCCTGCATGAAGAAGGAAGAGAGAAGGGGGGAAGAGAAGAAGAAAAATTGGCCCTGAAAAAAAGGCTGGTCCTCAGTGGCTCACGGCGACATCAGTCCGACGATCTATTGTGCGGAAACTACGTTGCGTATGTGCGCGCGGACCTCGCAAGCCCTCAAGCACCAATGTGAAGAAGCCACACTCAAACACGGCAGACGTGCCCCAATGGCTGTTTCTTCTCCCCAAGCCACTTCGAGTTACGAATGGCCCCGTATAGCAGCGCTGGAATGAACGGGATCGACCCAAGCCAGTTCAAACTCTGATACCCATCCTGTTAGTGGACGTTAGCCATCAAATTCCACGTGGCATGTGACGGTGGAAGAAAAAAAAGCAAACGTCCATAGCTGTCAAAGGGAAATCAGACCCATGATCCGTCAGAAGCATCCGTCAAAAGCGACACAGCACCTTTTTTTTTTTTTTTTTGCTTTCCTTTTGGGCTGTGGTGGCCCTCGTCTCAAACACCACACCCCTTGGCGAGACTAGTAAGCGATGGCGTCGGGGGTGCAAGTCGTGTTTCGTAGTGGTGGTGGTGGTGGTGGTGGCATGGCATGGCATAAGTGTCGCCGTAGATGTAGATGTAGCTTTGAGTACTCCCTCGAATCGCTGCACTGTGGGCGCTCCGCCTTCTCATTTGTCCGTGAGCGCATCGGCCGAGATGGTTCTGAGACCCTGCGAGGCCTCGCCTGGCATCTTAGCTGCGGCGGACGTGGGCGGCGGCGGACCAGGGGGGGGGCTCTGTCCAACCCAATTATGGTAGCGACAATGGGCTACGAGGCGAGGTAGTGGTGGGTTGGGTGGAGGATGGTTTGTGTTAGTCAGTTGGTTGGTGGTATAATCATCTCAGAAGGGAAAAAGAAGTGTCTTGGATTTGATTTTGTCTCACCTGCCATGGTAGACTTAGAACTTGGAATGCAGAGTATCCGCGCTCAGACCGTCCCGAGGCTCCCGTCACCCGAGTGGAACAGAACGCGAGGCCCTTGACGCGGAAAGCGCTGACTTGATGCTGACCTGAGGTGCTCTAGGCCTTTGAGCTATTATTCATGATGGCATGTTTAGGCGTTCGCTTGATGCAGCCGTGCGTACGGATCGAAGTCCGACTTGCTTGGGACTGCTCTGTCTCGTTTGTTTTTTCTTTCTCTGTCTTTCCATGCATCTTTTTTTGGCCATATTTTGGTGGACAGACATGTGCGTCTGCACACACGTACATACATAATACACATGGCCAGGTGCACAAGGTACCGTCGTGATAATGGGGTTGCTTCGGGCACGCCCGGGGCATAATGGGGGCTATGATGCTGGCCCTGCTGCTGGCACTGGTGTAGGTGCTTGTGCTTGCCCTCAAGGCAAACCCACCTCCCTAACTAGCGAAAGCGGTTGCCGATTTGAATCGAGAGCCGGACTGACGACTAACGCTCATGCCCCATGTCCATGCCATGTCCAGCAGGCAAGACCACGCTGTCCCCCTGTCAACCCGCTACCCTGACTGGCCCCCCTCCTCGTGGATGCTTGCAGGCTACCCCAACGGCGGTGGTCGACCTTGACAGAGGGCGCTCCTGCTATGCGATCATCGAATGAGAGCTTCCTTTGGCGCACTCGGAAACGACCCGACGAGGGACTGGCAATGAAGGTTACCAGTCTGTCGGGAAAAGCAAAAGAGCCACCCCTTCGATCGGGTCCCAGGGGAGGGGTCACACAGCAGAGCACCAGCGCAGCGTCCGACTCTGATGCACCAGCAGGAAAAGGGAAGAAAACGAAGCATACGCGACGCATCCCTGGCCGACCAGACAATGCTTATTTGCGCAAGTCGTCGGCGCATCTCCCGTCCAGGCTCTAGACGCGGCTGGCCTGGTACGTACCTAGGCGCCTTGCCTCGGCTGTCTCGCCTGCTAGACTTCGATCGTCTATGCGGCTCTCATGGCGACAGTTCGGTCCGTGTTCGCCGAGGCTGAAGGTCGGGAGGGTCCCCCGTCCGGACTTCTCCCAAGGCAATGGCTCTCCGACGTCGACGACGTGCGCACTGATAAAATTAAAATAGAAAGGGGAAGCCCGCCTCGAGACTTCCCGGGTCACAATCCCGTATGAAATCTGGCCCCCCTCCCCCCAGCGGGTCAGCGCAAGTCAGGGTCAGCCTGGCTTTTCTCACAGCGTCTGGTCCCCGAGCTCGGATGGGTTTGTTGTTCGTGCTCTAGTGCGACTTGGGGCCTCTGTCGGGGCGGAGCGGGACAGCCAGGAGGGGTTGAAGCGCCCATTAGTGAGAGCCGGGGATCGGCTTCTTTTGCTACCTGACAAGAGGTTGTCTCAACAAGAAATCAACCGCACCTACGGCCCGCCGCCATTGTTTGCTCAAAGCTAGGCCCGCCTTTGTACTTTGTCGATCCTATCCGTACTAGAAAAGCTCCTCTAATAGGTAGGTAATCGAAGCTCCCCCCCCCCCCTTCCCAAGCCCTAGTCTTTCCCCCCTTCCCCTTCGCGGGGGCCTTGCACAACATAAGGCTGGGTCAGGGGAGCCTTTAGCCCCCTCAACTCGTCGTGGGCCTTTACGTGATTCTGCAGAAGCCAGCCAGATTGGGATAAGAGCTGCCGGGGGAGTTACACAGTCGTCCACACCGAAGCGCCGAAAGAAGCTGGAGCAGATGGACAACATTCCCATGTCATGCAAACTGGGGGTGGGTAAAGGGGACCTTTGGAGCACAACAACGTCACCGTTTGACCCTGGAACGTAGCAGGCGACCGGATGCAGCAATACCCCATGGTATCCTCGTCAGCATCCCTTGGAAGTACAAGGGCAGTATGTCACCCAGGCGTGCGGAACAAACCCAGAAGGAAAAAAGTCGTATCCACCCGAATTGGACAACCATCAACCTCAATCCATGCGACGGTAATCCATACTCATGCAGACAAAGAGACGGTCAAACACATCCCACCGCCATCTCATCTTGTCCCATCCCATTGTACCCAATGCCCAGACCCTTGCTCTGCCTGTTGCGGCGCTGTGTGTGCCCTTTTGCCGCTGCTAGGCTGGGCCCCTCCTTTCTCCTCCTCTCAGATCAAAGGCCAAGGCCGCAGGTCTCACATCACAGACACGCACTCACGCACGCACACTCTTTCGCGCACGCCTGGTTCTGAACTAAGACGATACACCTACATACAAGCACACGCACGTAGTTTGCAGCCCGGTCTTTGAGGGTCGACAGGAGACAACTAGATAGAGTTTGCTCGCGACTTCGATAGCGGCCGCCTTCTATGTAGGTGCTTGCAGCAGCACCAACAACTTTGTAGACCAGGCGGCCCGCGATCTCGAAGACTCGACCAACAGATGCAAAATACGCCCATCCCTTCCGATTCCTATCTCCCGAAACAGGCACCGCATTTAGCACCAAGGCCATGACAACCCCCATGCCGACTTTCTCGCTCTGGCCTCGCGCCCCCCTTCACGCCCTTCCCCTACATAGTACGTCAATCTCTATGCTAGGCTATCCTCCTGTGTCTGGCGCCATCCACACATCCCGCTCCGGGTCCGGCCTGGTCTGGCCTGGTCTTGCTTGGGACTATGTTTGCTTTCTGCATGTCTTCCAACTAATTCATGTATGTCTGCAGCTCACGGCCACGACAACCTGCCTCCTCAAATCGACCGCCGGATACGCACCTGTCTCCCTTTACCCGCCAATTCCCTGTCGCTCTTGTTCGCTTCTTGTCGACACAGGTACTGCGCCACCGCAACGCAATCTCCAAACCTGGGCGCCGTTCCATATAGGTGCCCCCAATCTACGTCGTGCCAGTGTCCCCAAGACTCCCGTCCCCCAATAGTGCCCCTCCACCTTCCCTTGTCCTAGTCCTGTCTGAGCTTTGTTTCTCCTTCTGGCTACTTCATGTATTCCGGCCTCACCCTCTTCAACCACCACCATCCTGCCGTACCCTTCCATACCCCCCCCCGGCCCCATCTCCACCCCACCCTCTTCCCTTCATCCATCCACTCCGACTCCAACTCTTCATTATCCACATTTCACGACATCCACATCCACATCCACATCCACATCCACATCGCCATTCCCCCCGGCGTGCCCTACCCCACCACAGCCATGTGACAGGCCGTTGAGGTGCGATAATGATCTGAATGCTGTAACACACGTATCTCCCGGCGGTGGATTTGCGGGGCGGCGCTCACAGACGGGATCCAGGTGCTGGGGCTGAAGAACAAGCTGAATGCCCATTCAACCAGCGGTCAAGCCATCTACGTGTTTTTGCCATTTTCCCAGCAGGCTCCAGATTCAATGGACATACCCGTTATTAATTGCGTTTGCATCGTTCCGCTCCCCACCCGTCCCGAGCCTTGCATGCTAATTAACTCAATGATACTCTCTCCCTCTCGCTTGACTCGCCGTCGCGGCACAACACTCACCACCGCGCCAGAAGCAGCGTTGGCGTCGCCTGCCTGCATTGAAGATCAAATCGATTAACCACCCAAGCCTAGTAAATCGCATCATACCCAATCAAGCTTTCAAAAGAAACCACGCTATTATTCTGCCTGTCATGCCCTTGTCTCGTCTTGAACCATGACGTGCATTTTTCCAGGGCAAGGGTGGAGAGCGCCACTGTAGTGCAGCCGCCCGGATCGGGAATCACGGCCAGTACTCGACAGTTGTCGACCTAAGCGCCAAAGTGACCAGTCATCTCATTCAAGTCTCCCAGACTGTCGGACGCCCAAGGGACAGACCTCTGCTGAGGGAGGGACACGTGGAGATTGGCGGAACGGTCCTCAATTAGAAGCATTTATCGATTCGGTGGGGCCGAACAAGCTCAACCGTGATGACAGCCTTTGATCACACTGCTCGCCCATTCCCCGAAACCCTCCCTCACTTGCCTGCCCACCCCTCCGTGTCTATGTCTAGCGCGTGAGAGCCATCGTGACAGCCGAAACTGGATCCGTCCAGCCCCAACGCGAGTGGATCGCGAAGAAACAAAAATCGTTCTGCCAGGGCAGGGTGAGGGTCGGGCTAGTGTTAAGACTGGGGACTAGCGGGAAGTCATAACGAGCTAGCCCAAGACAAAAGAGAGACAACAGACAGCAAAAGCGAGACAAGAAAAAAAAAAAAGAAAGGACCACTTCTTCCCCAGCAGCTGCGGACCCCCCATGTCACGGTGGAGGGCGGGCATGTTGGAAGCAATGCCACCCTCCATGCATCGCCCTAATGTAGGACGAACCACTTCTGGACCAGGCCCCGGCCATGGCCAAGATTCGCCTCAAATTACTACGCATGCTAGGGCCCATAGACGAAGGTCATCCATCATCTCATCTCGCGGGTGTGCTTTGTTCCGTCGAGATTCACTGCCTGAATTTTTGTGCTGCGACGCGACCAAGGAGTCAGGCTCGAGCTTTCTGCTTCCTAATGCTGCCCGGGTACCTCTCTTGTGGAGCGAATTTGCGTTCTTAGTCAGGTAACAACGTGCACACCTCCTGTTTGTTTCCGCCGCTTCGGTCGCGTGTGCCGTCTGCCCTCTTCTCTCTTTGATCGGGTTTGCCGAAGTTGATTCACTGAACAGCAACGAGGTACCGACTGCTTGGGGTATATAAGATCTCGTTGCGGGTGTGTCGAATCGCATGATCTTCCCTCTCTCTCCACCACGACCTCCTCGATCCATTTGCGACGCAACATTCCCCTTGCCTGCGCCGCCGACCACGATTCTTAGGCCTTGTCGCCAACCTCCAGGTCCAGCTCTCCAACTTCTGAGCCTGGCTTTTGCCACTTCCTACTCTTCGCCTTTCCTCAATTCGCACTTGACCTACCCCGTCACAATTCCTCGGCTCCCTTCCATCTCCTCCAAACCAACCGAAACCATGGCTGTCGATTACATCCAACCCAGCCATGGAACCGTTGTCAACATTGGCGGCAGCAAAATGAATAACTCAATCAACGAGCGGTTGGTCCAAACCCTCAAGGCTTGGTCCTCGGGGAAGGACAAGCCGGTGTTACCAGACGAATTATTGTATGATGACAAGGGGCTCCCAATTTGGAACGAGATCATCTTCACACCAGAATTCTACCAAACCCACGACGAGATGAAACTGTTTGACCAGAATGGCGCCAAGATTGCCGAGTATCTCCAACAGGGCGTAACTGTCATTGACCTTGGAGCTGGGTTAGTATTCCTTCCATCAAGACACGTCCTCCTCTACCCCACCATCCCCACAATTTGATTGTAAGCTTACATTAATACTGACTCGACATGACAGCGATACCAGGAAGACCGGCCATCTCTTGGCTGCTTTAGACAAAGCCAAGGTCTCCACAAAGTATCTTGCCCTCGACATCTCGGAGTCGTCTTTGCGCCAGAACATCGAATATCTGGTGAAGCAGCACTCGTCCCCGAAATCAACTGTATCATGCGCCGGTATTTGGGGTTCTTTCGAGCATGGAATGGACTACCTCGAGAAAGTCAGGTCCCCGCGGTTATTCCTTTCACTAGGGTCTGTTTTGTGCAACGACCCTTGGCTCAAGGCTTTGACCGACTTGAAATATTGGGCCCAAGCTCTTCGTCCTGATGACTTCCTGCTTATCGGTATGGATGGCCATCTTGCACCCAAGGATCACGACAAGATCTGGGCAGCCTATCACTCATGTGACGACAAGTACAGGGAGTTTTTCCTGAACGGATTTGCTCATGCGAACCGACTGCTAGGGGAGAAGTTGTTCGTGGAAGAGGACTGGGAATTCTTGGCCGAGCTTGAGGAAGAGCCAACGACTCGTCACCGCTTTTACTTCCGTGCCAAGGGTGACATCAAGATGGGAAAAATCGGCGGCACAATCAAGAAAAACGATGAGTTTGACTGGTTCGACTCCCACAAGTATGGCGAGGTTGATGTACGCCTCATGTGCTCTAAGGCAGGACTGAGCGTAGTTGACGCCTGGCAAGCGCCAAACTCCGAATTCCGTACGTTGCGCCTTTTCTCTTCATGATTACGAGCTCTATACTGACCAAAGTCGAACAGGTCAATACCTTGTGCGACGCAAGGGTGACAAGGACCAACGCGACGACGCAGACAGCGCCGTTTCGGGAGTCAACTAAACCTTTTCTTCTGGCAGTGGACGACACGTTTCACTTCCAATATGAGAAGTGCTAAGATTACACCAAAAAAGGCGGGCAAAAATAATGCTGCGATGTTTTTTTGTGAGGAAATACCACTTGGGACTCGGGGGATGATAGATGGACACTGTTTGCCATTCATGTGAGGCACAGAGTCTCCTCTTCTTTGTCATGGACATGTGCGACGAGGTCTTCCCACCATGGGCTCCTCATACCGATAGACTTGGACAAAGTTGATATGTCCATAGATGGGGTTTCGACTTCGATGTTGATCCAGGTCCAGATGCGTTTCAAGGCATGGTAGAGTGGTGGCACACTCTGAGCAAGGTTGATTAGCATCTTAATCTGTACAATAGCCGTAAAATGATGAGCAGCAGAACCAGACTGCCAAACATAATGAAATAAAGACGAAGAAAAATGATTTTAACTTACACTCCTGACCGGTGTCTTGACCACGGCTTCAAACCATGCTCGTGATACATTCTTATGTTCGGGAGACGTTGCGAGGAGACCCAAGAAGAAGACGGGAAGTAATGGCGCTTGGGCGGTGAAATGTGATCCAGATGTGGGCATGATACTGATACACTTGGCAAGATCTGACATATTAGAAAGGACATCAGGGTGGTGACGAGGCAGCCTAGCAAGTTTGTGTTAGCAATCTCCTTGAAGAACACAAAAAAATAATGATGGTGACTGTTGGTCTAAATGAATAGAGGCCATCCATCGGCGCACATCACCCTCCAAACAACGCACAATCCACACGTACCTGAGAAGTCGACACTGCAAATAAATGATTACAGCTATCCTCCACGCCTCGGCCGTCACACCGGTCATGTCTTCGTCCGTATCAATTTGAAAGTCGTGAGGCTTCGATCGCACCCAAATGATGGGTTGAGGACGCTCCTGTGCATCATCCCACACAATTCCTTCACTACTCCACTGCCGCATCTCCATAAGCTCGCGATGCAGGTATCTAGCGGTAATCGGCACAATGGTGCTCTCAGGTTCTTGCTGCAGTCGTGCGGCACAATAAGTGACTTGACTGATTGTATGCAGCAATTTCTTCGAAAACCCACATCCGCCATGAATCTCATACATATCCTTTTCTGTGCCGTATAGGAGCCATCCAAACCTCGACGCTTCCTCCTCAGGGACAAGAGTTTCAGGCGAGGGGAGCGCCATCATGGGCTGGGCAAGGATGACAGCTCGCCCTACGATGATGGACTGGGATATTCGGAGAGAGTCCAGCTGGATGTTGTTGTCCTTCCAGAATCGACTTCCGGGGTCCGTCTGCTGAAGAATCTGCTCCCCCTGCTTAAAGCCCACCAACCAACGTGGCTGATATGGCCTCTTGAGTCTGCGTTCAGTAAGGACAATCTGAGACATTGTGTTAGATTCCAGCGCACAGCACATCGACAAGTCCCACTCACATCCTGCATCGAGAGAATAACAGCCATGGTCACAACCTCGTTTCCCTTTCCAACTTCAAAGCTTTCGGGTGCAGCGAGAAGATTAGAAAAATGGATATCGGCGCGCACGTATCGCTCGTTTATACGTTGCCGGATCCGCTCATCGGGGAGGTAATCGTATATGTAAACACCAGCCAAGCTCTGAATTGCAGCACGGATGCCATCGTTTTGTTGCATTTGAGCAAAGTCTTTCAGCCACAGGTTTGTGTTTGCGAGAACACTCCTACCGGGGCACCAGTTTTTGATGTCTAAATTACGAACATGTCAGACGGCGCCAACGGAATAGGTTTGGAAAAGTAGTTTCGATATGGGGCGAGATGTGACTCAATGAGACAAGAGAAAGGAGTGGACATACAGAAATCCCATAAACGCCTATCCATTGTGTCCATCTTGGCCTGATACCCAAAGTGAGGTGGTAACATTCTCGGCTCGTTGTTTGTCATGTTGGGTACAAGTTGCATTGATGACTCTGGGATCGAAACAGGTGAAACTGAACTCAGTGGGGGCGACGGAACCATGCCCCATGCAGGCTCTGAGAACGAAGGCGATAGATTTCCCATTGGGGTCATGGGGGTCATGGATGTCGTGCCTATGTTGATAAGACTGGTAGTAGGGCTACGACTAATTGTCGACTGCTGCGAGGAGTCCGAAAGAACTTCCTCGACCACGCCATTGAAATGGGGATCTGAACCAGACGGTCGGATTGAGGGTCTCCTTGAAGGCCAGTTGAACTTAACGTAACCATTGACCTGGCCATTTTCGGGTCGAACATAACGGGGAGTAGCTGATGGAATCAACCGATCCTCGTGGTCAGTAAACGGACTGATCAATGTCTTGGGGGGTCGCCTGGGGGGGAGGGCATCTCGAGGCTGCGCAGGGGCATCTGTAGGGTGTGGTGCGCGAGCAGGCAGTAATCGAGGCAGGCGGGATTGCTGAGGATTCTGGTGAGGTAGAGGTAGTTGAGATGGAGCAGGAAGGAGCTCTATATCGAGACCAGCATGCTGAGACGCTGCATGGAATGTCAGCTCGCTAACTCCGTAGCCGACCATGGCATGATCGGGGGCGTTGAATAACTTGAGCCCTTCTGAACAGGATCAAGGAAGAGAACGTGGTTAGGAACAGAGAGAGATGACAGGGAAAGGATTGTTGTGGATTGGGTGAACATGAGAACAATAAAGTGGGCGGGGCGGGTGCATCTTTGTTGTCTCTCTTCTCACAGACATTGAGGATGCCACCAAGGCCGTCGGACCCATTTCTCGTTCCATCCGTAGGTGCAGTGGAGGGCGACAGCGATGGGTCCGGGCCGCAACTGACTCGGGTAACGAAAGCAGAAGCATGAGAGAAAAGAGAGCAGTGTGATGGCGCAAGGTAATGGCTGGGGGCGTGCTGGAGGATTTGTTTCCTTACCTGGAATGACAGGGACCCAAGCTGCCGCGTTCAAGTCGTCGGAGAGTGTGAGGAGCATCTGCGATGGGGAAGGTAAACCGGGTTGCAACGACCACGGTGTGGTGTCAAACAACGGAGCCTCGGACACAGACCCAGGCACATCGTCGGGCCCAATGGCCCCCGTGGTCATGTTCACCGGGAGGGTGACAATGGGCTGTTCATCCTGTTGCGCATACTTGACACGCTTTAGTGGACGGTCAGAGCCTGGTGAGTCGTCCATCCGAGCAGCTTGGCCGCGCTCAGGCTCGGCAAACCGCTGGGACACGTCAAGGGGAAGGGAGAGGGGCAGATCCGGCGAGCCTGCAGTAGCAAGGCTGCGTTATGCAGCTGATGGAGAGGAGGAAACAGGAAACAGAGCAACAAGACCTGTCGGAGGTCGCCGGGTCACAGCAGGAGAGACAGCAATGTGTAGGGCGGCAACAAGGGGACCAAACACCAGACAGAAGCGCGGCGACGAGGTGCCACGGACCAGAGAGAGAACGGGTAGATGCGCCGGAACTAGGGGGAGGGACAGTGTTCTCTCGTTCAAGGTGCGCGTCCTATCGATACCAACAGGACGGTTCGCTTCAAGGCAAAAATCCGCAGCCGCCGAGAGTGGATTGGGAAGAAAGGGGGGGAGGGACCACAAGGAATTGCGGGGGCGAAAGGAGAAAACAAGAGAGAAGCGAAAGAGGCGAAAGAGGAGACAATTCAAGGGGCGTTGGAGCAGAGTCAGAAAGAGCGCGAGCGTCGTGGTGTGAGTCTGGGGAGAGTACCTGCATTAAAAGGCGAGTACGGCCGCCAGCGTGCTTGAGCAGCTTGATAGACCCCCAGGGCAGACCAGCTTGGAAAAAATAAGCATGGTGGTTGGACGCGGCGTTACTCCCCACACTTGGCCACACTTAGGACGCTCTCGACCCTCGGGGCCTGTCGTTGTCTTGGCACCGTGGTATGAACGATGCTTTTCCAATGGCTAGCAGCACGCCGCCTCATGATGGGAGCACCTTGCGCTGCCAGACAGCGATCGCGGGCTTCTAATTTGCGGAATCAATCTCACCCTCCCCTCGCCTGCGGCGCCTCACGCGCCTCTGGCGTCGGTCTCCGGACAAGGGGTGGGACGGGGGCAAATGCTGGGTAGCTACATAAAGGCAGCCAAGGTCGCAGACAATCTCAGAACTCCGGTGCGCAGGTGGATGGGGACGGGTAGGCGGGCGATGAGCGGGCGCGGGAGACTGAACGGACCACCTACGGACGGCAGACCAGACCAACGGGCGGCAATAGCGACCATCGGGACTAACGGGTGTGGATGGGGGTGCCAGATGGGAGACGACCTCGACCAGGATTAGTGTGGGATGAAAGTGACACCCGCACGCGTCGACTCGTGTGTTGGGCTCTGCCAGTGTGCGAGGGTGTGGATGGTCGGGCTCAGGCTGTTGCAGTGGCACCCAGGGTCTAAGGTTTTAGCCTGAGGCCGACAGACAGGACAGGTCCAGGTACAGACGCAACCGGGAAACATAGGGGCGGCACAGGGCGAGGAGACGCCCACACTGTGCCTACTGTACGCCGAACAGTGCAGTCCCTTGGTGGTACATGGCATCAGCCTATGAAGCAGGTGATGGCGTCGTTGAGTGCATTAGCGCTAACCATGGTCTTGTTATCTCTTTTCTCACCTCAAATTGTTGTCTCTTCTCCCGTCTCCCATCACTCATACGAAAAAAAGCTGTGCCCGTGCCCGGCACCGCGTGTCTTGCCTCTCACCGGCCTCATAAGAAGCAGATTCCAAGGGTTTTTCCTGTGCAACAGAGAAAGGAGCGTCTCGCCGTTCGTCTCGTCCATCCTCTCGCCATCACGTCGTCGAAACATCTCCGCCGCTCCCTACCCGCCGATTCCCGAAGCAAGCTCCAGACCGATTGTTGAGGTGTGTGCAGGCGACCCGTCGCAGCTGGCCCGCCCAAACAGAGTACTACGCAACCGCCCATTGAATATCTACCGGTCGGTCACGCACGTTTTGCGCATCCCGTTTCTCCTGTTGAGAGCCGAGTCCTACC